>JANTOQ010432128.1:0-11682 GCA_027564595.1 Bythotiara depressa
GATAGGGAACATCTGTTCCAAGTTTCATGCTTTTATCATAATTAGAAGTATAGATGTGCTAACAGCCCTCACTATTATGTTTATAACAATGCCTACATTTTTATATTATTTTGTATATAATTTTCATGTTTTTAATTATTATTAAAATTTCTCATCAACTTTGAAGACTATACTCAGTGAATCGAAGTTGTCTAAAGATCAATTTTCAGTTTGAAACAATACACATGGAAAAAATAAAATGATTTTAATTGAACTTAGAGGGCAGGTTATTTTGTAACAAAGTAATGCCAAGTGAAAGGATATTGATGAAGTAATTAAAGTAAATCTGTTTTTAGAGGTTTTCAAAAGACAAAAAATCTGTATTCACGGATATGCAATTTATACCATCTAGATTTCACTAGTAAACTTTAATACTCGTGACAATATTTTGACTGGAATAAAGCTGGCATAATAATGAAATTTTCACAAGTAACACCAGTGCATAATTTCCAGGCAACTAGATTTTAATTCTTCATTGCACGAGGCATTGCTTGAGAAAGAAGACTTGCTTCCTAAATTAAAATTCATCCGCACTAATTCTGCATTAGAATATTCTGGATCGAATTCCACAAATGCATAGCCATCAAAAATACGAATTTATTCATTATCGGAGGAGGATGATACTTGGAACATAGTTTCTTCTTATTGTGCTTGACTTATTTGACATTTTTACTTCACTGCTGAATGTTTAAGGTTTTTAAATAGATAGAGCCAGCGTGACATCACAACTATACTCAACTCCATGATTAACCATGGTTGTGTATATAAACCTTTGTTGTTGAATGGTGGCAAACGTAAGGGGAAAATATAATGTAAGTGGAAACTTCAAAAAGTGTTTTTTTATGAAATCCGCTTTCATACATGTTTTACAATTATTATTGTTATTGTTATTATTGTTATTGTGTATAAAAATCAAATCTTAAAGTTGCCCTTTAATTTGATTGGAAAAAATAAAAAATAAAAAAGTGGCTTTTAAGAGACATTTTCTTTCAAATAGATGATTTTCATATTCATATAATTCATATAATTCATATAATATTATTCATATAACAACTAGTTTTTCTGGACAATTTGTCTTCATATATCCAAGACAAAAATCCTTTCCATACAAGGACAGGTTTTGGATTGTTCGAAAAAAGTGAAAAAGAATATTAGAACACCTTGAAATATAAATTTCTCAACTTTGAGAATACATCTAATGCATGTTGAAAAACATTTCCTGGGTTAAAATATCATACCATATTACAAAATTCTATTTTCCTTGTATGCGTACCAACCTGGACACTCATTTATTTAAATGTTTAAGCTCAGATAAACCATAGCAAAATATGCCAGTGGTGGTACGTGATTTCACAATAAAAAAATTAGGTTAAAAATGTAGGTTCAAATTTGGTGGAGTGTTTGTAATCAATAAAATGAATTCATAAGATTCTGCAAAAACAATGTCATGGCATAATGATGCCACAACATCTGAATTCAGCAATGTTTGTAGTGAATGTATTCAATAGAACACTAATGATTATCAAATAAGAAAGTATGTCTCTCTGCTGTTGTGTGTATTAGTTTTCTTCTTCACTAGCTTAGAGAACTGGACTCTTCTCACAAAATTTGCAGGTTGTTTTCTTACTCTATTTTCAATACTGTGATAATACTGAAAAATCCAGTGTTCGTACAACAAGCGAATTAAGTCATGATGTCAAGTTTTCCAGTTGAAGTGTATACACAAGTGTAAGCATTGAATTTTTACATCTTGAGAGGACATCATGTACACATACACATGATTTTTAAGGCCTTGTACATAAAAGGGAAATACCTTTGAAAATCTTCTTCAGTTAGAGATAAGGTTTGAAGAAAAAACAGGTCATCAGAATTTGTAAGGCGGACATACAATTCCTAAGAAAAACAAAAAATAAAATAATAAATATGAAACATGGAGCTGAAACAATTAGAATAAATAAATAATAAAATAAATAAATTAGAATAGACAGTAGGATTAGGCTTGTATGTTATTACAAACAATGAATTGATCCCAGACTGACACATAATACTCCTCTCTCATTTTATTGAGAAACAGTTTCCCATGAACTTTGTCTTGATGCTGAACATACTTAAGAGCTAATGAGAAAAACTGTATTGATTTAATTTCCTTTTTTTGCATTCCAACCCAAATTATTATGACAGTTTCTTTTGTTTTATTCTATGTTGGAATAGTATCCATAATTGATTTTTTGTAACACACCACATGTCCCATTGAAATTATTTTAAAAGAAAATTATATCAAAAGAAGAATACTGTTCCTAAATAAAAACAAAAAATGTTTATCAGCTGTGATAACAAAACAAAACAAGTAAACAACTGCTGCAAAAATTTAATATTTATGAAAAAAAGACTATAAGGTTGAGTTAGTATAAAATGTAAAATGTATAAAATTTCTTAATTTCTTAATTTCTGTCAACATACCCTGATATTTTTCTGTTGTAGTATGTTGACAGAAACATTTATAATGTATAGATGCTTTGAAATATTCTGAAAGACCAAGAGTAAAGATTTTAAAAGTATTTCATGTGAAAGAAAAAGAAAAAAAACTAGGTTCATTTCTTTTTCTCTCTCATGGTGTTAAGTGTGTTGTTCTTTCATTCATGACATGGATAAAACTTGTTTAATTAATAAAAGGATGTTATTAGTCTACAATATTAAAATATAAACAATTAATTATAGCTTTAATTCTTGGTTGTTGGACACAGAGTGTTCAGTTTCTCTCAGTAGATGTTATTGTAAAAATGAACATAATCATTATAATTAGTCACTCTTTAAGCAGTAATACCTTTCTGTGTGTTGCAGTCAGTGAAGGCCTCAATGATACAGCTATACTAAGACTGGATTTCCTGAAAGCAAAAAAAATAACAAGATATATTCATCAATTAAAACATTGTATATGTTATGTTACAGTATGTGAGTCATGATAATATGTATGTGTTTGAAGCCTAGAAAAAGTGGCCACTCAAAATCAAATTCCTGGGTTTTCTAGGGTTTTTCCAGGGCAGTTTTTATTGCAGGCCATGAAATGTTTAATATAGATTAGAAATACCATATGAAAGAAAAACATCATGCAACTGAAAAGGTCAATCAATTTATCTAAAGAAGACAGGTGTGTACATTTTTGTAACTCAAACAAAGAGCTGATTAAACATACAGCTTAATCTAAACCTAAATAAATAAATAAACTTTTTGTTCCAGGATTGTAGATCACCATCAGCCACTTGGTATGATATATCATTGTGGATCATCACCAGGATCATTTAGTAGGGTATATCATTGTTGAGCACCACTTATTCCGTATTATGATTTGTTAATGTTGTTACAAAATAATTGTGATTATCTCATTTAGTAACAAAACTGGATTCAGCTGTATTTCCTTCTCAGCATTATCTACCATGCAATTAACAGCATTTTCACCGTTCTCGAAGGAGTAAAGCACTGGCTTTTAATGAAAGAACAGAATCAAGTCTATTAGAAATTCCTCTAGAAGTGAATCAATGTTACTTTTTACATATTGAAACATTTATGACTATTTTTTAACACAGTAAACTAACATACTTAAATATACATATGCACACGAAGAAATAATTTATGGAACAGTCCAGATCCAGTGAAATTGACATATGCTGCAACATGTATTTATTAATTGCTTCATGTTATTTTTTAATGGTTTGCTCTAGACATTAACTAACTGTTGTTCCATATTTAACATGTTTCATATTAAACATTTAACATTGCATAGGTCATATACGAAGAAAGATATCTGGAAGCATGAATACATTTAAAAGGTATGGATGCCCTTCATAACAAACACCTCAGAAGAGGCGATAATAATTAAAATGAACTCCCGAAAAAATGGTAATAATACATAAACAAAATAAGGCCACAGATAGATAACAGTTAGTAAAAATTATATTTAAATCTCCAATGTATTACGCATTATACATTATGTTGTATTTTTATGTGAATTACAGACAATATTTTCAGCACAATGCACTGGATTGGTACATTTATTCACATATTCAACTCTTAAAATGTCAACTCTTAAAATGTGGTTTCTTTAACTAAAATTGCAACTTCTTGCATATGTAGATCTTGTTTCGTACAACGTGAAATTTGTGTAATGTACAACTTACCACCACCTGCATAACCTAATAAAAACTTTGCTACCATTATTTTATTTTATTGGATTTGGTTGATAGTTGATTGATTTAATTTTTTGCATGCTCTCCTTCACAAATTCTAATTAAAATTTCAATTGATTTTTGTGTTATTAAAAACTGTTCTAAGTTTGGTTTGTTGTCCACAATTGAGAACTTTAACAACATTCTTGTATAATCACACACTTTACAAAAATGAGCTGAAGTTTATTTAGTTTTATTCTTAGAAATAAACAGGTTGTCTAGACACTGAATTACTTTGTGAAGCAGAATGGAATGGAATTCATGTTCTTCATCAGGTTAAACAAACAAGTAGGGCAGGATTTGTGAAAACAAAAAGAGATAAAGAAGAATAAAAACATCATTCAACCTATGTAAAGAACTTCTTAGAAAAGTATTTTATTTTGTATTATTTAAAAAGTTTCCTAGACACTGTATATAGTGAGATTACACAAAGATGATTTGGTTTCATGACACATTGGGACGTTTCCTCGTTGGGTATTTTCTGCATACTTATCTTTAGCATTAGAGGTTACAATTATGATGCCAACATAAAAATGGCACATTAAAAATAAAAACAATAGGAAGTTCAACATGTCGAAAGCATGTTCAGAAAGCAAGAGAACAATTGCTACTAAAATTGAAATTCAATGAAAATGTCATAACAGAAGAAAAGTTCTCTTGTGCTTAATTATAATATGGTATTTTAATTAAATTGTTAAAACTCAGAAACTGGGTATATTTTACACATTTCAGGTATCATGTAATCCAATAAAAAAGCAGCTTGACATTATTTTAGGGCTGAAAAAATAATCAGTTGGGGACAGTCAAACCTTTCCAAAGAGGTCCTTAAAACAGGGTAAATAATAAACTGCTATTGGGGGGCAAAAATTTAATATTTGGCAAAAATGACCTCCTGTATGGTGGCCGACATAAGCTATAGCAATTTTTTAATAAGTAACAAAAAATCAAATATAAAATACATTAAATTTCAAAAATATTTCAAAAAAATCATTAAATTGTTATGTTAAAGTGAATCATCGTAGATAAATAGAGCTGCAAAGCTTATCAAATGATTTATTTTGCTAAGGAAAAGTTTTGAAAAAAATGTGGAATTGTTTTTATTCCACTTAACATTCTTGATATTATTAATGCAGGTTGTTAAAGAATTGTCAGCTGAAGCATTTGCAGCATATAATAATCATTTTCATAATCAATCAAAGATCAAAGATTTTTTAATGCTTTATAAAACATTAAAAACTTATCTCTTAAATGGAACAGGTTGTTTACTATATGTGTTTTTTATCTGACCTTTGAGTATCAGAAAAGTTTGAATTGATTTAGTAGAGACATGTTCTTCTAGTGCGCATGTGTTACTAACAAAAACTACTGCTGCTGACGAAGAAAAGTTTTACTATATGTTAAAGTATTATCTTTAAAACTATATCATTTTAATTTTAAAATGATTTTGTTTTTTAAAAACATTTGTCTTGGTCGAGGTGGGCAATAAAAGTTTTGAACATTTTATCATCATTTTATTATCATATTTATTCCTTTGAAATCTTTCTACATTAAAATGTAACTTCTTCAGATAGTTTATAAGGTGGCCTTATATTTTATATTTTTCAGAGCAATAATCATCTCTGCTCACATGAGTGATAATCGTTTAGGTAAATATAATTAAAATTTTACAATATTGCCAAAGTGAGCCATAAAGAACAATTTCTAAGCAGAGTGAAGGAGAGTAGCTGTTAATATCTGGATTTTATAACAGAGAAGAACAAGATAATATTAATACATAATATTAAAACATCTGCCTGTGACTTTTTTTCCTGATACCACCTGTCCCAATTGTATATAAAGTCATTCATAATTAATTTATTGTTGATAGTCATCCGCCTACATCACAAATTTAGATGTGGATTTTGCCACATGAAGTTTTGCCACATGAAGTTTCATTTTTTTAAATATCCAAATTTTTTAGTTTTGTTTGTTTTAGGTTAGCAACAATTGTTTATAAAACAATGAAGGAATAACCTAGAACATGAATTCCATGAATTACATTATAAATAAACAAGTTCTCTAGATGCTGTTCCTAATATGAACAGGAAGTAAATGAAAAAGAAAAAGCCAATTCTCTTTCTCAATATAAGTTTCTAAAGCCAGAAAATCGTAGTTAATGGTGTAAATGTCACTCACAACAGCTTAATAAAGCTGTCATGAGTGGGATTTTACGGCCACTACTACAATTTTCTAGCTTAAAAAGCTATCACGATTAACTTTTTACTGCATCTACTATGATTTTCTAGCTTAAAAAGCTGTCACAAGTGAATTTTTACTGCAGCTAATATAATTTTCTAGCTTAAAGAAACTATCACGAATGACATTTTATGGCTGTTACTGCAATTTTAAGGTTTAAAGTAGCTATTGTGAGTGAGAATTTACGACCACTACTATGATTTGCTAGCTTAAAAAAGCTGTCACATGTGACTTTTTAGCACAGCTACTACGATATTCTAGCTTAATAAAAGCTGTCACTAAGATTTTCTAGCTAAATAAAGCTCACAAGTGACTATAATTTATTACCACGTTAATGCACGTGCCCATCATTATTTAGGAAGCGCTGAAAATAAGAAGATTAAGACAATGTTATCAAGTAATTATACAATTGGCTAAATGTGTTACTATGGTTACTAAAGCAAGAACCCAACAGAACTGAGCATGAAACGACCACAAAACTGTGAACCAAACCAAACAGGAACCCAACAGAAAATACAGTACGATTGGATGAATAGACTTGAGTGCCCGCAGACAATAAAGCTCACATACTTTGGTCTTGCTGTCAAATTTATAACCTCTAATGTAATAAAACATCCGATTTTCTCTCCAGTATCTACAACATGTTCAGTTTTGTTACGTTATTCTTCAAATAAATTACATTTTTGATGATCCAAGTTTTTTATGGTCTAGGGGTGCACACTGAAAATTTTCCATATATAATATTCATATAAACAGGTTTTAGAAAAGAATTAATGTAAACATTTAAAATACAATGTGATACTGGAAATAAGTAACAGAAAGCATAAAACAGATACAGACATGATGAAAGTAATTCAGTGGCTAACAGCTTTATGGAAACATGTGACAGTGCCTCTTACAGATTAGCAATTTATATTTTAAAAACCACGTTCCTTTTTTCATGGTACATTGTTGTGAAGGCTATGATGTGTCACCAGAGCAGGCTTAAATTACAGGGTGTTACAAGGAGGACATATGCATGTACGTACACTTGTCCAAATATAATAAACATGTAATAAATATACTTCTTTTGAAACAGTACAAAGATGTACAACATATGCTTTCTCTGTAACAGCATTCTACACATAAATTTAGCTGGTAACAGGGGGTAATCACAATCCGCTTTGATCTTCAAAATCTATTTTAGTTTGCTCCAATTTCCAAGAGTTTGTAGTAATAATCCCAGTTCCTCTCTAGCGGCATTGTACTTCAAAATCTTGCTGGTCAGGAAGTTTAATCATAATTTTGATGTTACCACCTGTTAACAAATCTGGAAACCATGGCAACAGAGACTAATATTTAAAAAAATAAACAACATGATCTTATTAAGAAACATAATCATAATCATAATCTGCCTTTATCTTTGCAATCACAAATAAATGACTAAAAATATTAAAGTTTTTATTTAGTCTGCAAACGCCACTTTCTTTGTAACAGCATTGTATGGACATCACTCAATAACTGCATTTTAACAAATGTTTTTACAAACATCAATGGGTTTTTTAATCTACTTTTATCTTTTTAATCTTAAGTGCCTTGCTTGGTTCATGGTCAGTTCTGGTGGGTTCATGTTATAGCATGTACCAAATGTGTACCCAGTTTGAAATTCATATGTGCCCAACTGACACTGACAAAAACAAAATACAAGGAAATTGATTGACGGACAGTATTTGTTTAGTTTAAGTTCAAGTTCTAAGAGATTTTCATATTTTAACAGTCTGTATATTGACCCTTTTCCCCTACTTAGCTTAACTGCTACTGTAAATGGCATTATAAAATATGAAAATCCATTTGGTCTTTATAATTAGCTACCGGTAGCACCCCACTAGGTACCCCCACTGGGGCTGCCCTACTTTTTAATGTCAACCGTTTCATATGCCTCTTCATCAGTTAAAAGGTCATCTTGATTTTTTTGCAAAAATGCATGAATTGTTGATAAGACACCAGTTTCTATTCATTAGTCCATTCTAATAAAACTGAGTAGTACATGTATCTTTGATTCATACAAATACTCAAAAGACCAATGCGCTGGAAGATCAGGAACACTGTAGCTGTCCCAAACTCGTAACCATAGCAGTTTATGGCATGCTGTGTCAATGCATCCTTATAATACAAGCAGAAAAGTATTATTTTAGTAGCCCATAAATGTCCATCAAGTGACACAACCTAATTTGGACCGTTGGATATAAGATTTCCTTTTTCCTTTTTATTTTTGTATCCTGGTCATATTAACTCTAATCATTTTGGGTCCACATCTGTCATCACCACATAAACTAACTCTTTTGGCATGTTTACTCCATGACTCCATGAATTGTCTAATTCTTAGATGCATTTCCCGATACCCAAGCAGTTTTCCAGGACCCTCTACTTCAGTAGAAACAGCTTTTTTCTCTTCGTTGACAGTAATATTTACATCCAGGCAGGATATATTAAAACAGCACAGTTGTTGGTTTAACGTTCTCAAGCTCCATGCATACTGACCAAAACCATACTCCATGTAATTTAACATTTTCTTCCTTTTTAATCCTTCACTGACATATTGTTATAGCTTTTCTGCTAATTTGGTATCAAAGATACAAAATATATAATAATTTGGTGTTGTTTTCCTAAGTAGAATTTATAATTCAAACTGCCATGATTTCAGATTAAACTGTGACTACTTTTAAATCTGTTGTTGCTCATGCATTATGTTTAACAGCAAGGTAATTGCTTATCCAAGGTTTATGCGACACATACGAACACCTGGGAAGACATTTAAAAGGTCTCCTTCACTGACACCCAATAAGGATTAATGGTTTTGTTATGCTATGACACTGTTCGGCCATACATTAAAAAAAAGTAAAGTTGAAAATCAAATGAATATAAAAGGAATTTGAATATAAAATACATAGAAAATATAATGATAAGAAAAAAGAAAAAAGAATACAGAATGAATAATATAAATAAATGAAATAAATATAAATTTAAAATTTAAAATATAATATTTAAAACAATGAAAAATATATATAATGATAATAAAAAAGAAAGAAAGAAAGAAAAAATGAATCAAGAAAAACAATTGATCTTTTTTTAAATTATGGCTCATGTCGGCCATCATACCCCTGTAAATAAGCTCAGAAGATTTACTTATATAATTTATTTAGAATGGAGTTTCATGTTTCTAACTTTGCCATATTGAAAAGTACACATCCTAATCTGCATGTATCCTTTTCTAAAGTCTCTGAATATAATAAGCTATGGTGTAAGCTTTTGGGATACTTTTTAATTCTGAACAAAATGAGGAATTTTACAAACTAAATGTTATATATACAAGTACTTTTGTACAATAAAGTTTGGAAAAACAGAGTTCACAGCACAGGGAATTTGTTTTAAAATTATACATATTTTTATTGGTGCCTGGTTTTTCTCATGTGCTCTCCAAAATTGCAACATGAAGTAAAATTTTATTTTGGATATTAAATATTATTTCAATGTTTGTGTGTATAATGGTCACTATTGACCTGAAAGTTTTATATTTATCAGGCTAGACAGTTGTAATGTGAATTTTTTATTATTTTAATGTTATCATCCATACTTTCTAGCTTTATTTCTTGAAGATCAGAGAAAACATGAATTATTTTTGAAAGACTCTGTTATTGCAAACTCTGTATATATATATATAAAGTTATAACTGTAAGTAACAAAACAAACAAGAGTACTCAACTCAAAAGTTCAGCATTTATAAAGTCTATGCAACAACAACTGAAAAAAGAACTGAAAAAAGAACTTGGTGAAATATTAACAAACATAGATCATTGTCACTTAAAAATAAAATGCATTGTTTAGGTAATGACGTATCATATCGGTTGAACATTATTACCAGTATTGATCATAAGTTAATGTATTGCTTTTCCTTTTAACAGTTACATATACTAATTCAGGAGGTTAGACATTATATAAATTGGAGTATCATTCTTCAAGTTCTTATACAAACTTCTGATTTAATTATATATATATAACAAAAGTATAGCAGCAGTAATAAATATTGCCAAACTTCAGTTAAAATACAGAAAACAACTATATACAAATGAGCACTGTGGAGACGAGGATTCTAAAAGATTTTTATATGTACACAGCTCTCCTCCACAGATGTAAATGACAGTTATTTCCATAAAAACAGTTTACCTCTGTTCCTGGTCTTTCAACAAAACATCCACATTCTTTGTAAACAGTTTATTGCCTTCTTCCAGCATGGTTACATAGTGATTTTTATTTTGTGATATTTATTCTACAGTACAAATAAATAATGTTAGAAGCTTTTGTTTGATACATGAAACAACACAACTTTAAACATCAGAACTGTAGTAGGATTTTCTCCAAGCATACCCCATAAAGATGGCCTTGAAGCCTTGAAGCAAAGAAATTGGATAGTAGATTGGAAAAGAAAGTACCAACAGCAAACTTGTTTCAA
This sequence comes from Bythotiara depressa, assembly GCA_027564595.1. Taxonomy (NCBI): domain Eukaryota; kingdom Metazoa; phylum Cnidaria; class Hydrozoa; order Anthoathecata; family Bythotiaridae; genus Bythotiara; species Bythotiara depressa. Next base: position 10,987 of record JANTOQ010432128.1, read on the forward strand.
ATGGTAGAGTTTGTCCTCAAAATAACCGTTTTGAGTTTGATACCCTACAGTATATGTAAACAACAGATTTTCGGAACAGCCATGGGAATCAGTTTGCTCCCTCATATGCTACATATTTATGCAGAATGTTAGCTAAAAAGAAAAATCTAATGCTGTTTTTTAATAATTGGGAAATTCATAAATGTCGGCCACCATGGTTGGGCAAAGAAGAAAATGTTTTGTGCTAGATCACCTAAAATGACCATCAACTGCATTGTTTTGACCATTTTAACTTAATTTAAAACATCAAATTCTCACCAAGTGTACCTGTATTTCTTTACCATCACCTCAGGTTCCGAATTAACGATGTGATTCATGAACCATTTTTAAAATTCAAACACTTTGTTTCAATAACACGTGTTGAAAAACGGGTTTTTTATTAATATTTATTTAATGCTGAGCAGAATAAAATGTAGTAATTATCAGGGTGCAACAAATAGGCGTACGTGCATACGTATGTACGCTTGTTCAAATATATTTGCAATAAACGTACTAAACTTGTTTTCAAATTGTACGAAGGCGTACTGTACAGATTGCATCAGTGTGTATGGGACTTAAGATCTGGAACATTTGACGTGCCCCACTCACATCTTAGTTTGTATGCAAATACTTTTATTCTCTCTGATTGTCCATCATTGTTTTATTCTGAAAATATTT
>JANTOQ010432350.1:0-11681 GCA_027564595.1 Bythotiara depressa
AACAGAATGCGTGTCCTGGTTTGTCTACCTTTTTAACGTAATCCGAGAGAAAATCACCACTCTCGTCTTTCTCTTGCAACCAATCCCACTTCCACTTATTTTTTAAACCTTTATCCAATTCTCGTGGGTCAATTCCTACACTCCTTTCCACGATTTTATAAGAAATATTTTCCGCCATTTGTACTAATATTTCTAATAATCTTTATCTTTATCTACTCTTTATGTGAGAGATGATACTTTAAAATGAATGAACATTTTTGTGAACACGTTTTCAAAAGAGAACTCCTGAAAAACATTTTTGAATATTTTATAAAGGTCATGAGAAATCCTTTCAAATTACTTTAAACGAATAATCGTTGTAATGTAGAAGAAAAAGTAAATAAATTATTTAATATTAGTAATTACGCAACCTCTCTAAAATTGCATAATGTTTATTTATTAATTTTATCACGCCACATTTTTCAGAAAAGCTCGGCGGAAATAATTTCCTTCGAAAAGAAAAAAGGCGGAACTCCGCCTTTCGGCGGAACAGTGGCACGTCTGGACATTTCAAATATTTTTTTATGTAATCATTTACATTTTTTTAAACGTTTCAATTTTTAAAAAAATGTTTCAATCACATTTACATTTAGTACAGTGAAAAATGCCTGTCTATTAGACGACTGGTCAAAATGTTCATGAGTGTCTCGAGCATAGGGAATGACACGAAAAAGTTCAGCTTCATCAAAGCACTGTTTTACAGCAATTAAACTTTCCGTGAATGAAGATTTCTTTGACAGAACACTATTTTACAGTAATTTCACGTACCGTGAACGGAGATTTTATTTGTCAAAACACTGTTTCACTTCAATTTTATGTACTGTGAATGAAGATTTAGTTTATCAAAGCATTTTGTTACAATGATTTCACATACCAAGAATGAAGAATATCATTAAATTGCATATTTCATCACAAGGCAAATTATAGCTAAAGTATTTGACCTGAAAAAAGTCTTCTTTTTTTTTTAAACTTAACAACCTTGTGTTTTTCCATTTCAGTCTTTCATAATAGTAGAAATGTATATAATATATAATATATAGAAATATATAAAAACGGTGATCAGTTTACTTTCACTTTTAACAAAAAAATACATAAATATTTTTTTAAATATTTTCACCTTACCAGACAACCAAGATAAATAAATAAATTGAAAGTAGCTCGAAGTTCCTTGACAAGCAAATAAGAGTTAAGCCTTTTCATGATACTAACTAAGATTTTCTGGCTTTGTAAAAAAATCTACTGTGCTTATTTTGCACTTCTTTTTTAAGACGTTCCTTCCACTCATGTTTCTAGCTTTAAAAAATACACTGGAAGCTGTTTTTAGACAAAAAACAAGAAAACAACATCGTGTGATAAATTGCACATGGTAAAATTAACAAGTGGAAATTAAGCTTAAAATCGATCGCACAGCTCAAAAAATAGATCAAACAAATCCTACTTTTTTGACATTGTATTCCAGCAGTGTTACCAAATCTAGGATCTACTTGGTGGGAAGCCCATGTGTTTACTTTGGTGGGAAGCCCATGTGTTTAGGTGGGAAGCCCATGTGTTTACTTTGGTGGGAAGCCCATGTGTTTACTTTGGTGGGAAGCCCATGTGTTTAGGTGGGAAGCCCCATGTGTTTACTTCATTATTTCATAAGTAGGCCCAGAATTACTTTCAATGTCGTCATCTATGAATAGTTTGGGCAGTTTCAGAAAGGAAACATTTATATCTAATGTTATAATTATGATACATGAAATAAATAGCACACTGTAGCGAAGCCTGTGAGTAAAAATTGCTGCCATGATGATATTCCCTTTTCTATGCTGAAACTGAATCTGTCTGAATGCAAACATGCCAATACGAGCTATGTTATCATTATTTTATTTACTCTAATTTAGAGCAGATAAGTACCTTAAAAGAGTTCAAAGACACTTGTAGCTGAGGGAATATTAGACTAGTTTAGGCATCTCTTTTATCCCATTTCCATTTAGTATTGGCCCGTAGCACACAAGGCCCCTGTGGGAAGAACAACTAGGAAAACTTGGCAAGCTCAAAAAATATTCCTGTGTGGTCACAGCACTTGACCGGTGTAGATTTGGACCGTGGTCACAGCACTTGACCGGTCTAGATTTGGACTGTGGTTTTGATCTTATTATTCCTGTGGTCACAGCACTTGACCGGTGTAGATTTGGACCATGGTTTTCATCTTATTATTGAAGCACAATAAGCTTTTTTGTGTAGTTTTTCTCACAGGGGTTAGATTAAAAATTTTAATTAAAATAAATAAATCATTATACAAGCTTCTAGAAAACAGTTTTAAAAGTGTCGAACACATGTATTTTGGATTAAAAAGCTTTGCAAAACATTAATATTAATATAAAAAGAATTAAATAAATTTTGTCAAGAAGAAAGTTTTGGGATTGTGTTGTTTATACTGCAAAGTGGTAATAGCAAAGATAGTGTGTGTCATGTCTTTTATGAAGAAGGTTTACTATCAGTAAGATTTTTCTATATATATCTATATACAGTCGTTAGACATTTTTCAGCCTAGTTGAAGCTATTTTCTTTCTCTCATTTTCTTGTTTATTTCCAACTTTTTTGAATGAGAAGTGTCAAATAGAAAATAAAAATGCTAGTATCGAAGTCAGAAAAATGCTGGATTCTTTGCTAATGACTTTCTGGACATGCATAGGTAAAAATTGATTCTACATACATACACAAAAAAATTGTGTTATATTTTAAATTATAAATTATAAACAAATAACTACATTAGAATGAGTAGGGTGTGTAATTTTACATGAACCAGGATCCTGGCACAGCTCCAACTAGTCACATTTTATATATATATATAAGTTAATCACATGGTTATTTTTATTGTTGTAGATGTTTATACTTTACAACCTATTCTAAGAAGTTTTACATTTGACATCCCCTCATCATAGTAGCTAGGTTTTTTTAGGTAATGAAATTTTTATATAATCTTCTTATATAACTACTTTAGTTAATATATGACATCAGTTTCCAGTGGTGAATTGCTATGGTGGGTTCTCATTACTTTGTGAAGGCTGAGCTGGTTTTTAATTTTTCTAAAGTCAAACCTTTGCAGAGAGGAGAGTGAAAAATTTTACAGTATTTTTGTTGTTGCTTGTTGTGTGTAATTTTTGTAACAAACATGACCTAATTTTTCATTAGGGGATCAAATGGTTGATACATGCATTCCATTATTGATACATTATTTTCAGAAGATTCTATACTTGTCAAGAGAGAAAACAACTCACACCTGCGAGAACTAGGAAATATATGTTTACAAAACATCAACAACTAAAATATATCAGCATTTTAAACGTGCTAAGTTTTAAATAGATGCTTTATTAGTCGCTTTTTATAGTTTTTTCAGCGGCTCTGAGCGCATGGAATTATATTATATAATGATTAACTTTAGTAGCTTCATGTTCATTAGAGAAGCTTATTTCTTTAACAAGGCAGAAAGAAAATATTGGAAAATTATAGTTTTTTGATATTCATAGCTTAACCTTTCATCCTCTCTAAAAACTAGTATTGTCTGTAAAAACATTTCTAAACAAATTATTTCATTTTTACTTCATAAGGATTATAGGATGTTAAAGAAATTATGAAAGAAAAACTTTGACCTTAATATATTGAAATATATTGAGGGCCAAACAAAGTGTGCATAATAACAACTCGACTACTATTGACACTTAATATTTTAAATTGCCATAAACAGGTAAGTATTCTAATTTAACTAAACAGAATATATAATCAATCTTGAAAATAATATTCCAATCATGTAAAATAGGTAGCTGTTTCTCTACAAAAGACTTTATTCCAACTCATCTGATATCAAACATGTTCTTTAAATTCAAAATACAAGAACTCTCACATATACAAGCATATACACAAACAAATAATACCACTTTTATAATACTACCAGAGTGTCTTTTACCATTCTAGATTCTACCTGAAGAAAAAAGCTGAAGTAAGATTTATATATAAGATGGGAAAACCCACACATGAATAAGCATTGTATGTAATTATAATTTTTTAATTTATTTGAATGAATTATCCAAAATTCCACCTTTGTGTTATTATTTTCTGCATTTGTTTGTATGTAATTAAGCTGCTATAGCATATTTTGCTTTATAATGTTAACATATTTATTTCAAGTTTATATATATGAAACATATTTTTCTTTTGCTATGTTTTCCAATAAACATAATCTACATTGACCGTTTTCTGGCAGATTAATTTTAATTTGAAAATTAAAGAACATGAATAAGATTGTTATTAAAAGTATTCAGATGTTTGACAAGGTAGTCTGGTTTTGATTGGGCAGTATTTTGGGACAACATAGAACAAGGTCCCAAGATTGAATAAATGAATTGAACATAATGAATGAATAAGTAAACCCTATCACCGGAAAATGAATGAGTCAAATACTTTTTGATTATGGTGCAACTCCACCTTCTTAAATCATAGAAGACAACTTACTTTAAAACTGTTGTTAACATTGCTCACACTTGTTTCTGCAATGCTCATTTCAGATATATTGATCTCATGAAACAAGGCTGACTAAAAGAAAAAACAAAATAAATATATAGCTAATCTGACAAACAATAACAGAACAATAAATCATTGTACATTACTTAAAGAACTGGTAGGTAGAATGCATTGTCAAAAAGCAATTAAGTACAATGAATTCATATTTTAAGTTCCATAAAGAGCTTGCTTTTCACAATTGTGGAGGTGAGTTTATTTACAATTTTGCACGTGTGATCTTTTCATTTTAAATTTAATGTAAACCACTTTAAACAATTAGAATGTAAGAAATTTGTTTTATTTTACTACTTGTTTAGAGGTAAACAATTTCACTGCTTTTTTTAGCGGTAAACAATTTTACAATGTTAATTTATTCAACTCTTTTGAGTTTCTAAACCTCTACTGTCATATTTTCATTTCACACTAGTTTTACATGGTCTAAAAAAACAAAGCAAAACTTTGTCCAAATTCAAAAACAAGAAAACAATGAGAAAATCATAAATTGGAATATCCTGTTTGTTTATGAGTATAGACTTTGTTTATGAGTATAGATTTTCAGACAGAGTCTTTTATTCCAAGCATTCACTTTTCTATGTCAATTTGCAAGTGAAAGATGTGTTACACAAGAAGAAAATATTTGTGAGAGCTGTTCAATTGCAACGCCCTCGTATTTACAAACATGTAACTAAAGAGGCCATATATTTTATAGAAACTATGGTTTGTTGATATTTTTCTTGAAATTTGTATTTGTTTATAAATGTAACAAATTTATCTGCAAACAAAACTCTTTTAGTTAGCATTTGAATTTTAGCAGAGGTAGCTACTGTCAACATAGTTTAACTATGCACTCTAGCTTCACTTCCATTTATCAGTACTGGTTCCAGTCTCACTTCACTTTATTTCACTTTGTTTACTTTGCTCTGTGTTATCTTCTTCAGTTTTTAAAAGTTATTTATATTCTCATTAAACTCAGGAAGTCATTCAGTTGAGTTTATTTTACTACTTGTAATGATGTTGTTATATATTTGCTGTGTACATTGCTATTCTTAATGTTTTCCTGCTCTGCTTTGTCAATTCCATTAAGACAAAACTTACTGCACAAGTCAATGGTAAACCTTATCATCCATGCACTCTGATTAACAATCTCAAGGTACTCCTTTTGGTTCTAATTTGTGATGAGCTGACTGCCAACCCACTAACGCTTGATCTGTGCTAGATTTGCACATCTATATTACCTTTCTCACACACCCATCATCCTGGGACAACTATCAGGATATCAACCTGTGTTGCTATAAACATCCCCAAAGCAGTTAACACAGTTGTTCCTCCTACAACAGAAAACACCTAAATCATATTGCCTAATCAGAGCCACTGATTCACTAATATCAACACTCTTATTAATATTAACAACCTTGTTATTGCACCTTGTTACTGTGGAAACATTAATCCTTTGCATCCACATAATTTATTGTCTGTACCTAATAATCATAACGCAATTACCACAGCATTACAAAGGGAAATTAGCCATGGCCACACATCTGGTCCCTGTCCTACAGTTTCAAAAAATTGTATTATTCATCTCTTGACAATGGCTTGACTAGATAAGTTTCAACTATTTTGTGGCAAAACCTACTTGGCATGGAGTGGAATGACCTATATTTTGTTGATACACATATTGTTAACATATCCCACTTGAATTCAAATTTATCTGTTTGGTATTAATAACTTTTTGCACTATTTATATCATATTTCTTAGTCAATTACTTGCAGGATTCTAATCAAACAATGGACATTATTCAATTAGTTTTCAATTGGCTTACTGTTCCTTTTGCCCCATATAACAGAACCACATCATCAACAGTTACTATAGATTTGGAAATAGATAGATCCTCCATTATAATCAATTTACTCATGATAAATTATTTGAATTGAAACCTATATTGAACATGTGGTCCGTAAAAAAATGTGAGTTTCTATTCTTAATTGGGAAATTAATTTTTGCAGACAGTTGTTAAATCTGAAAAAATTTAATACCAGGGTACTACAACTGCACCATCATATTTTATTAAATTCTGAAGCTAAGGGAGACCTACTATGACATCAGTTTTTATCATCTTGGAATGGACTTTCTGTTATTCAAGATCCACCTATCATCTCAGACTCAATACTACTATACACTAATGTTCCCTTGGCTTTTACAATAACAAATGGTTTTCTTCACCATGGCTTATACCACTTGATGATTTCGAAATTCCTGTTGAGGAATTGGCAGCAGTTTACACAACTTACTTGCCCTACCACGCCACATCTTTGGCCAATTCCACAATTCCACACATCAATTGAGCATGCACTTATGAAGATTTATTGGAGAATAGTAACATTGTTTTTCAAAGAAATAATGTCAGTTTACAACACTTAAAATTAGCGTTTTTTAGCATCTGCAAATAAAGTTCTGATGCCAAGTCGTCAATCTCCAATTTACATCGGCAAATTTGAAAATGGTTTCAAGAGTGAATCCTTCCTTTGTGATATGTAAAATCGGGAAAAAATAGTTTTTTAACGTGGGAAATCTCCGTAAAATTGCAGTAAAACCATGTTTTAATGCAATAAATCTTCTATCATGGCATGTAAAATCTTGGTAAATGAGTTTTTTATGTAAGAAATGTTCATTGAGTTTTTTATGTAAGAAATGTTCATTCATAGCACATAAAATCATGGTAAAACAATGTTTTAACGTAAGAAATCTTCGTTCGTGGCACGTAAAATCTAGTTAAAACAGTTTTTTAACATAATAAATGTTCGTTCATAGCATGTAAAATTGCTGTAAAACCATATTTTAATGTAAGAAACCTTCATTCGTGTCATGAAAAATCACAGTAACAATTTTTACGGTAAGAAATCTTCATTCATAGAATGTAAAAGTGCTGCAAAACCATGTTTTAACGCAAGAATTATTCGTTCATATAATTCGTTAAAACAGTTTTTTAATGTAAGAAATGTTTGTTTGTAGCATTATAAAATTGCTGTAAAACCATATGTTAATGTAAGAAATCTTCGTTGTCATTATGTATCTGGATAAATAAGACAGTTTTCTAACATAAGAAGTCTTCATTTGTAGAATGTAAATCATGGTAAAACCATGTTTTAACGTAAGACACCTTCATTCGTGCCATGAAATATCAATGTAAAATAGATTTTACGGTGAGAAATCTTTGTATATAGAATGTAAAAGTGCTGCAAAACCATGTTTTGACAAAAGAATTATTCGTTCATATTGTGTAAAATCGCAGCAAAACAGTTTCTTAATGTAAGAAATATTCATTCATTGCACGTAAAATCGCAGTAAAACCATGTTTTAACATGTTTAAAATAAATGTTCATTCATGTCAGCATATGTGATGTTTTATAGCAGACACTATGACTTTGCTATCACAAGTGAATTTTACAGCCATTATTACGATATCATACATTTAAGAGGCTATCATGTGTGACTTTTATGGCCATTACTATGATTTCCTGGTTTTAGAATTTATCGTTCGTGACTTTTTACGGCCACAACTATGATTTTCTTACTTTAGAAAGCTACTGTGTGTGAGTTAAAAGCGATATTTGTTAGCTTTAAAAAAGAATATTTTGTAAGACTACCTATGTCAAGGCTATGGAAATCCAGCAGAATTACCATAAACCATGTTTTAAAATCTGGTATATAATTCTTCAATGGAAAAACACTAGAAAGAAAGAATTTTGAAAAAGATAAACAGCTTTTCCTTTATCATTTACTTCTGGTGCATAGGCGAGGTGCCTGGCATCTAGACAACCTGTTTATAAGAATGTACTTCATGGAATTATATAATACACAAGCAAGCAGCATTTCTTTATATAAATGAGATAAATGAGAAGCACTGATTTGTTGCACAACTGTTCCATGAAGTGAGCTGTCTATGATGATTATTGTAAAATTCCTTGCAGACTTTACAGTAAACCTTTACAACAAATCCAGATGTAATTATAGAAAACATCTGAAAGGGACCATCTACAAATTGTGTCTAAATGCGACTAGTGCATTTAACGTGCATATATTTTCGTAGCCACATTTAGCCATTTAAAATGGCTAACTAATATTTATTAGCCAAATTGATAGATTAGATGAAATTCAATAAAGCCGAAAATAGCCACCACTACAAAATGGGCAAAGTAAATTTCTCAGCTGAATTTAGCCAATATAATTTGACTAAATTTGGCTGACACATTTTGAACTATCAGGGTGTTAGCTAGCCTGCTGGCACCGTGTATAACGTGGTATTCCCAATTGGCGTCTGAACAAAATATTCCCAATTTGTCTGAATAATAAATAAATAAATTTCTGAAAAAGAATATGTTTTGTGTTTATCTGGAATTAACATCTGACTGCGCAAAGTTAATTTTCAGCAATTGTCTCAACTAAACAAAGTAAACACTCTCGTTCGCATCTAATCCGCCATTTTATTTTAATTAGTTTTCTTTTTCATTTATTTATTCATTTACTTCCTCACATCAAAAAAGCATTTGTAAAGCAATATTGTGATTGAACAAGATAATTTTTTCTGTCTTGCAGCATGTGCTTTATCATGCTCGATATACTCGATATACGGCTGGTCTTTTCAGCTCACAGAAAAAACAAATTAACATTTAAAAAAAGTTCAACCTCGACTAGTTAATTATGCATACTTTAATCTACAGATCTTTGTTTTTTACCAGAAGCATCAGCCTGTCTAAACTAACACAACAAACATGTGGTGATCTTTGAGCACATGAGACTTGTGTATACAGTGTCAATAGAAGACTGGCCTAACACTTAATTATATTTTACTTTTTGTAACATGTGGTTTTCTTCTTCTTCAACATCGAATCCATTGAAGCACGTGCCGCCAATGTAACAAAAAAATTGCTTGTTTTTAAATTGAAACAAGTAGACAACACTCTCCTTCTCGATTCTTTTTATTTCCAACTTGTAAAAACTTGTTTTTTAAGCTAATGGAGGATGTAAAATTAATTTTAGACTTCAGCTTCTTTGCTTAAAATTTATTTAAACTGGGGGAGGGGATATTTATTTAAAAAGAGAAAAGGAAAAGGATGTATAGAGAAAGGAAAGTAAATAAATAGGTCTTAACGTCGGTTTGACGGAGTTTATTAAGTTTTTCTTATAGGTTTGACATAAAGCAATGTTGTAAATAATTATGAACTAAAAAATAGAAACCCTAAAAGGAGAATAAAATTATAACCATTGATATTGATTGTAAATATATATAATACAGTAGTACCGACTTTTAATACACTTTTAATATAAATTTTCCTTTCTATTATCATTTTTGTGGGAAATCAATTTCTCTTCTGAACAACATTAATATTGAACATTGTGAGCAGTTTGATTTATTCCACACATCTGACACGTGCCCAGAAATAATCACTCATCGTCTTTGAAACGGCTGATTTAAAAATTATTTGATTGACCCGTCTTGTATATTCAATAAAATGAAATAAAATATAAGGCCAGTGGTTTTATGTTTGTTAGCATTTTGATTTGACACCATTTTGATTTCACACATGCGTTCATCATAGCAAACAGTTATTGTTTTTATTATAACTCACCAAGACTTTGTATCAATATTTTGGGGGTTATAATGTAGAGTCTTAAAGTTTACATGGTACTAAATTTAATACATTTGAAGCCGTGAAAATACTGAATAACGAAAGCTGACCCAGCGCTCACAGTGCCTCCCCAAAGGTAAAAACAATGCAGTTTATGGCAGTTTTAGACGATCTAGAATGAATAATTTTCTTTGTTGCCCAACCATGGTGGGCAACATTCTTTAGGAAAATTCCCAATTCAATAAAAACGCAGTAACATTTTATTTTCTGGCTAACACCCTGACTATAGCTGAATTGTAACGGCTATTTTCGGCTAATTGAATTTATTCACACCTTACAATTCTTGAAAAAAAACTATTTACAAAATGGCTAAAAGTGTTGGATATAAAACAATCGAATTTTGTATTGTATTGTATCAAATATTGTTGTGTTTTTCTGAGTTGCTGTTTGTTGACATTCATAAACTGGCTTTATTTTCTTAACCATGAACAAGACAGGAGATTTTTTTGCTTCTTCTCGTGAGCAAAAATTCAATTGACATGTCTAGAAAAGTTGTAATACCTGGCTTCTATTACCCACAATACTATGGTATGAGCACATGTTTGGAATAACACACTAATAGAAGCTAATTTCATTTAAATAGTAGCTTTAAGTTGTTCGCAGAACGTAAATCACAGTTCATTCATATCATTTAAAATAGAAGTGAAACAGTTTTTTAACATAAGATATCTTCATTCCCAGCATGTAAAAAAATCGCTGCAAAACCAAGTTTTAACATAAGAAATCTTCCTTTGTGGCACATAAAATTGCGTTAAAACAGTTTTTAATGTAAGAAAGCTATGTTCATAGCTGTAATAATGCTATAAAACAGTTTTTTGACATAAGAAATCTTCGTTTGTGGCACATAAAATCGTGGTAAAACAGTTTTTAACATAAGAAATATTCATTAGTGGCACTTAAAATTGCGGTAAATCAGTTTTTAATGTAAGAAATCTTCGTTCACATCATGTAACATAATGATGAAACAGTATTTTAACGTAAGAAATCTTCGTTCATATCATGTAAATTAGCAATAAAACAGTTTTTTAACATAAGAAATCTCCTTTGGTAGCACATAAAATCATTGTAAAACCATGTTTAACATTAGAAATCTTCCTTCATGGCACATAAAATAGCGGTACAACAGTTTTTTCACATAATAATTATTCGTTACTGTTATGTAAAATCACAGTAAAACAATTTTATGGTGTAAGAAACATTATATTAATATTAACTCTTTATTTAAAGTTGACTAAAATACAATAAAATACCTAAAAATAAATAAATACATAAAATATATATATATATAGCTTCATTAAGGATGCTAATTAATGTCAACTGTTAATAAAAATAAATAAAATATTGTTATATAAATTAAATAAAACAGAAAATAAGAAAGTAAAGTATTATGCTTTCAATAAGAGTTCAGACAA
>JANTOQ010432461.1:0-11681 GCA_027564595.1 Bythotiara depressa
GGCGATCTAGAACGAAAAATTTAGGATTCATTGTACAATTTGTCACCAGTCACACGATTTTCTAAATACGCGCCTGAATTGAATGTTGCTTTGGGACAGGAGGCCGTACCTTCTAATAGACCTTTTCATATTAAGCCGAAATTTGAAGTTTGTTTTTACTAAAAACGGACTTCAAATATGGATTCTACGTAAAACAATATGCTTATAGGGTATTTTTCAAGTTTTTAAATCCAAACAGATCAGATCTTTTGGTTTATCACCATATCCGATCAAAGCCTTCTTATATTTCTGTTTAGCAACCCAAGCCTCGTTATGATAAAGAGGTTTGGGTTATTGAATATTTTTTAACAGTTGATAACGCTTCCCTGATTTACTAAGAACTCTAAACAATATTTATGTTTGTTTACTTTTTGACAAGGAATCCGAATCTTCAATCCGTTTTTCATTAAAATGTACAGAAGTGCTATTTTTAAAAGATGACGTAATATTGCGCAATGATTTATGAAAAGGAGTATTTGAGTGTAAGTAAGGCAAATTCCTTAGCGACATAGGTAAAAAATACAGGCAGTTACTCTAACTTTAAACCTATTCGGCCTGGGGGTTATCTTAAGATAACGTTTGTTGTGGTTGTTGAATGGCCATGAAACCTTTTTATTGAAATATGCCAGCTCATTTTCGGCATTGGGGCATTTTGTGACAGGTAGTTGAACCAAAAATGTCAAAAAAATGTTTTATTTTTATTTTTCATCTTGTTATAATATCATTAGATCGGAAATGTTATGTAGATAAATATAAAGGTAGATAAAATTGATGGAAATATAGTGTATTTACTCGCATTTTATACCGTACCAATGAGAAATGTCAACAAATACAATTTTGCTAGTGTGTTGAAAAATTGCTGACGTCAGCAAAGATCACGTGACTAATACCGCCATTTTAGTTTCAAATGATAGAGGAAGGTTAAGTGTATAAGTGGATGTATTTACCAAATTTGGTTTTATGTACATTTATAGTCTTGAAGATATACCCGTCAAATGCTCATGAGCATGCTTTTTATCTACTCATCATAACTATTTAGTTATAATTCTTTATATTCTAATGATGAATGTTGCATAGAGTACCCTAAAAAACTTTTCAAAAAAAACTTGAGGCCTAGTTATAATTTTTTTCCTATAACTTCTCATGAACATTCTATATAGTCTAATGATGAATGTTGCCTAAATACTTTAAAAAAGAACTAGCTTGCTAGCTACCTTATTTTCCTTCCTCCTACATATGAGCATCATCAAAGGATTATCTCCGTTTACTGTTTCTTTGCCAGCCATTAATTTGGTATATACCAATCCCCTCCCACGATACGGCAGTTCCTACGTTCAACCCTTAAAGGGAAACGAGGCAAATTCCCTATGGAAACACGTCAAAAATGGGTAATCTACCTTAACTTAAAGTGAGATGAATGCAAAACAGTCTGAGTGAATGTACGAAAGCACTTTAATAGGGAAAATTTCAACTAATTCCTACAATACATCTATGACTTTTTGCAAGCCCCAGTAAATAATTTATAACGTTTATTTTCTTGCTGGAATATTCCCTATTCACAACACTCAAAAATTCCACGTCAGTTGCTGTGAATTTTCTGAGGGTTATTTCTTCGCGTTAAAGCTTTCTCCTAGCTTTTTTTCCTTTGTTGTGAAATATTTACTATTCTCCTGTAGGTTTGTTTTTGTGGAATTGATGCAGCCTAGAAGGTTTATTTCTAGGAATACAACATAGCAAAGCGTACGTTACAAAACTGACGTTAATCTATCGGCACTCGTGAGGTTTTTCCCGCGCGAAAATTTGAAAGTGTTCGGCAACACGGATGGTTCACAAAGTGCATGTCGGTCTCTTTCATGCAGAATGTATGTTTTTGCTTTTATTAACAAACAAATAAATTATTCGCCTCAATTTACAATGGATTTCAAATTCGAATTCCTCGTCAAAAAATATGCCATTATTAAAAAGCATTTGTGTTTAACCGGAACACCTCGTAGGTTTTATATGGATGACAATGTTTTTTCTTAAACAATTATCACTAGCCGGTGTCTAATTGGATCAATTCTTTACAAAAATCGTCACTGACCGGTGTCTAAATGGATCAATTCTGAGGCGAGGATGGAACCTCTCTTTGTTCTATAAACAGTTTCTAATTCTGCCTTTTAATAAAATTGGATTATTTTCCTTGTGGTACCTTCTTGTCCGGAGATATTATATCCAGGATTGTAGGCTGTGGAAGGTGATCCGACATTGTAGTTTGCGGGAGTAGTGAGGTTTCCCGCTGTGACGTTTTCTAGAATTGAAATTTGTCGTGTCATTTCAAAGGAAATATATGTCGTTTTTTTTAAACTCCAACATTATATGTAAAATTAAAGTATACTAGAGCACTCTAAATAAGTGTTGTTAGCAGAATATTTCCTCTTGAAAAAAGCCACAGTAGTAAGCGAGTTGAACTTGCAATCCAAGTGTTGCGGGTTCGGCTCCCATTCACGCCACAGTGCGAAGGATGATCTCTTCGCAAGAACCATAGGTCATGTTTATGTTTACATGTTTGTGTGCCTATAATGCAATATGCAAATGTCCTCATGTGGTGCAGTGTTGTGCAATGTGTGTGGATGTAAAGCTCTCTGAGCTGAAAGCTTAGAAAAAAGTGAGACACACAGGGTGTGTCTCGCTTTCTTTCAAATGATATGAACTTTCAAATGGTATATTTCGTTTCTTGCTAAGGTAACTTTGAAATTTCCAGACTTCTAAACGGTAAGGAATACTGGATGAAATTAAGAAGTAATTTCACAAAGTACCAGCAAAATGTTTTTGTTAGTATAAGGTTGCTTTATGTCCCTCTCATTTCCAATAATATTTGCCTAAGCCAAAAATTAAAAGCACGCGAGTGCAGTTGAAAATGCTAACATGAGATAAGGCGCCAAAATAATCGAAATGACTTTCAGAGGTAATAAGATACCATTTACGTACATGAACAATTTCTGAAATGCTTATTTAAAGTTTTCCAGTTTACTTCTTTCAGATTGACTTAGAACCACGGTTGTCCAAGATTGAAGATAACCGGTCTCTCTTTCATATAATATTAGTACTTGTAAAACGGCAGATGTTCAAGATGTTGGTATTTCTTAATTCAAAACGGTTTGAACGGAATGTAAATTAAAATACAAATTGAGAACCTATGACATTTAACATTTTCGTTCCTTTTCATATTAAATGTTACAGGCAATGGGCCCTGACGTTTGTATTTCTTTTGTGTAGTGTAGGGGATTGCGCATCCAATTGTGATGTATCGTTCTTTCTTTTTGTCTGTGCGTATTATCTTTTTATTTTATCGTATTTTTATACGAAGTTTTGCTAATGTATGTAGATTCTATGTTTGAGAAAATACTTCTTTGGAGTGTAAATCTATATCATTGCTTAAGTTTGTTATATATCTCGTTTAGTATGAAGAAGGCTAACTGGGTTATATTGATGTGTGGAATGGTGCTATGGATTATTTTGTTTCATCTAAACACATCATATCAGCTTATGATTGATGATCATTACGTGTTATCCAGAGATATTAAACAGAATAAACTGTTTTTATATCTAACACAAGTCGAAAGTTGTTTAATTAACTACCATATGAGGATGGACGTTCTTGGAGGAGGTGAAACTTACGATGTTGTAGCACTTAGTTATAAAGTTAGATGTAAGAGGCCACCCAAAAGTCATATTATGTATTTAATATCTCCAAACAAAACGACATGGGCATCCGGACGTAACTTCCTATACAGGTATGAAACAAGTGACATAATTTGTTATATGTTACATTAGAAGATATATACTGAGGGTGAAATCAGAGGTGGTATTTCCCTTTATTTTTTTACAAAAATTTGTAATGTATCATTCTTCTTACAGTTTGTTTGGAAATATTTAGGAACTGTTCACAAAACCACTTCTCGTCTTCTTTTTTGTTTTGCTTCTGTTTTACTTTTTACCTGTGTACGCATATCTCAAGGTATAATTGAAAGGAAAAGAACAAACGGTTTTCAGAAATGTTGCTTTAGTCAAATATAACTTAAAACCTATGTAAATAATAAAAATCTACAATCTAACAGAATTATGATGACGTCGTCAAGAAAATGATGACATCATCAATCAGCTCTTCAAAACTCCAGATCTTAACAATATATCCATTCTAGTCACCTTAAACAACCTATCACTCCTATCTGATTTAAACTTTCCAGGGGCACATTTAACTCAGGTAGGGTGGGTGGTAGGTTGCCCAGTGGGCAACACAGATATGAGAGCTAAATTATATAAGAATGTGCTGCTTGTTATTAGTAGACGGACATTATCATAATAATTTTTCTATCATTTTTGTGCTGGATGTGGTAAATATTAATTCTGATGTCTTTTTTTCAGAGAAATATTAACAGCTACAGAATAAACTTTCTTGTTTGTTGTGAACCCGCACAGCAACGGTGCAGTATTAATTTCAAACCCAGTGGCTTAATGTATGCAATATTTTGTCTTACAATTGATTATTATCCCTAATTTATTGTACATATCTAATTGGATACAATATCCAACAATGCGTACACAGAATAAGATATAATATCCTACAATGCGTACACAGAATCGGTTATAATAACCATAAAACCTTTTTCCAGTATCAGAAACAATAGAACTCCTTCGTTGGGAGTAACAACAAATGGTAGGTAAAGGTTATGTAATAAGAGAGCTCAGACCAGAGCAAAACATGAATTATTTTTTCTACTGGAAACTGGAGATCTTTAAAGTATACTTTTTGTTAAATTATGTTGGAATCTATGCCAGATATAACATATTTAACACTTGTAACAAGAAACAGCTATATTCTCACTTTTCCCCAAGTCAAGCTCTCATAGTTTATCTACTAATGTTTACCTTTTGCAACCAGACTGCAAAGGAAGAGCTATTGTTTATCCCGAGACTGGAAACAGGTGTATTGTGGAGATTTAACATTATGGTCATTATCTCCACTTTTTTAAGATCATGTTGAATAGAGAAGTGTTCCAAAATATATTGATAACTACTGTTTTTAGATTTATAAAGAGTGGACCATTGGTGTATATGTACTATATATTTATGGACGGCGATGCAAAACTTATCACAAACTCGGTAGTTCCAAAACACCGGCTAGAATTTGATAATGCGTCCTTGGCTATTATACGTCAAAATATAAGCCAGTGGAGGAAGTTTGAAAATTTCTTATATAACTATCGACCTGCTATTGGTAGTGTGGAGCCGGATGTTCACCTTGTACTATATTTTAGAGCGGCAAAAAATAGGATTATAAAACCATATGGAAGTGGTTATTTGTATGATGGTATGTTCAATGCGTTCCATAGGGATGTGTTAGACGTCATGTTACCATACGATGAGACGCACGATAAATACTCATGGTATTTTGCTCAACAAATAATTCAATGTAAAACGGTTTTCAGATATCGCAAACACATGGTTATTTTTAATGTACTTCAATCTATAAATGAAGTCCACACTGACTATCCAAAAGGATTGAAGCTTCCAAGAGAGATATGTGATCAAGAGAGAGACTTAGCACCTGATTATATACGTAACTCTGACATTACTCAGCAATTGTACGCATTGAATGTCTTCCAAAATGCACCGATATATACGCATGTAGCTCCTGCAAACACACCTATCAAAGAGTATGGCTATTTTGGTGAAAAAACCTCAAGATTTTCAAACCTTACAAAGAAGACGGATTAAACCTTAAATGCATGCGCATACTACCTGGTTAGATAAAAATGGAATGAGATTGCATTGGAAAACATTTATAATTTTATGAGGAATCAGGGAGTCTTGCCCGCTTTTAATAAATTTATTTGACATTATATTCCCAATAATTATCCACCGGAAAAAGGAAAATAACCAAGAAATAACCAATGGTTTCATCCATTTCCTGGAAATCTATGCATTGACGGGTTAACAAGTTTATGCTTTTATGTACTATATTTTATGTGCTAGAGTAAATAAATATAATAAATAATTGCCGACGCGTTGAGTTCTGGACTATTATATCTGGCCACTCGTAATAGGTAATAGGTGTCGCTGCCGATTGATAATTGAATGTAAAAGTGAATGTGTATGTAATCAACAACTGCAACGCAGTTAATCTCAAGTCTATACACAGTTTTAAACATTTGTACATTTATGTCTTTGTGCTTACACATGGAGAAAAAGTTCGACACATGATGTAGACATAATTCTCTGCTATAGAATTGTTATGTTATATAATTAAGTTATTTTCAACAAAATATAATTACCGGGCACGCCTTTTGGTGACGTCATGTTGCTCCCTCTTCCACGCGGCGAAGGTTTCCAATAGGGAGATTAATATAACCAGGGTGTATGTTTATGCATTAAGTTTTATATTTACATCTATGTAACCCTTATTTTGAACTTTATAAACATCTGGTCTTCAACAATATACCATATTTTGCGGTATTTATTTAACCACGCGTTATGCCCTGATACATTAACCCTGATATTGCAAGATGACTTGAAGTTATATTGTCGAATACTAGAGGAATAACCTTCCTTTCGAGTTTAAATAAACAGAGGAATTATGCCAGACTTTCTTTGAAGGCCTAGCTCGTAGCGTCTGCAGAGCCCACTACAAGGTTTTTAAAGTGAGGGAGTTGAATGTCGAAATAAAATATAAATATCGCTTAGCATGGTTGGTTGACGAAGAAAATTGTTTTTGCTTTTTTTTTACTTAATTAAAAACATTAGAAATAACAACAAATGTACGTCTGTATTTCATTACCATCGAAACGTCGAATAAGAAGTTTGGGCATTTCTAAGATTTCAACAATCTCAGAAAGTACATGTATCCAACAGTTCTATCTTACAAACAAGTCTGTTGTCACGTGAATTTACATTGGGAGCAATTACCTGATTCGGTTGGATCGGTTGGATTTGATTTTGAAACACTCTATATTGTAACTCTAAGAGTATATGTCTGTTATTTCATGCTCAAGTCAATTGTTGAATGAAACTCGGTTCTTTAAAAAACACGAACATAGCGCAAACAATTTTCGTTTCATCGACACCAAAAAACTGGGGGTGTTTTATCCAATAGAATTAGCTCATTTGACTATTATTTCTGATTTCTAAATAAGATTTTCTTTTCAACGATATCTAATATCATGACATCGAAAGAAATTTTTTTACCACCTGCTGAGTATCTAATCCCAACGGAAAGAACCATTATTCCAAATAATAAAAATTAGCATTTTATTTGCAAGTAAATTTTAGTTTAATTTGCGCCGGTGGTTTAAAAGATATTTCAAAAAAACTGACAGGGGGACGGATTCCGGTTAACATTATTGAATTTGCCGTAAAATGCTTTGAGGTGAGACTATTTTCTAGGGTAATATAATATGGTAGAACTAGAAGGTACAAACGTAAAAGTAACATCTACTAGTCGTACGGACAACAAAATATAGGCCTGTCAATGACGTTAATAAAAATTTTGGACCAGTTTACACGATACTTTTTTATTTTTATAAGAATAATATTTTTGTAAGAATAATATTTTTGTAAGAATAATATTGACTGTATGGACCTCCATCATGACCAAATGACTAATTAAGGCACACAAAGGTAATAAGAAAATTGATCTCGCCTGTCTATGACCTCATCAAATACTAAGGCCCTGTTTAGATTATTCAATTTATAAGTTTTAGAAAAGTAATATCCATTGGTCAGATGATTATTTAAGACAATATAATCTTAATGAGATAATTGATTGGCCACGCCTGTTGATGACGTCATTATATAATTAGCTTATATAACACCATTTTTAGAAATTTTAGAAAATTAACATCCTCTAGTCGTACGGAAAATGCAATCCTATTTATTACCAGAGTCGAATGCCTTTTTTAAGGTGGTATGTACCTCTTAAAACTAATTTCTTGACATATACGCATTTATAGGAATATTTATGTCCAATTGTTACATACGATTAGATAAAACGTGAAAATAGCAAGAAAGTGATAAAAAAATTAATTATGTGCACAATTAATTAGGCACGATACCCCTAAAACAATGCATATTTTGGGACAATATATATGCAGAACAACGTAGGCTCAAAACGTGAAACTTAGTGATTTTGATTAAATTGATACATTGAAGGATCTGAACTAAAACATATTTTGTATCTTCTTATCGTCCGACGTGAACATACGTATAGTTTTTTTTTGTCTATTTTTAGTCCCAACAGAAAGAACCATTATTCCAAATAATAACAATCATCATTTTGTTTCCAAGGAAATTTTAGTTTAATTTGCGTCGGTGGTTTAAAAGATATTTTAAAAAAACTGACAGTATGGACTTGCTGTTACTATTAAGCAATTTCCGTTGGATCTAATGCACAGATTTTAGTTCAGCACCTCCACAAGATGATGAAGAAAAAGCAAGCAAAGTTTCATCGCATAAAAGTTAACCATTCCTGAGTTTCCGTGTTTTAAATTTAGAAATTAGTTGTTTTGAGAAAAATACGGTTAAACAATGAAAAAGGGAAACTTGTGCAATGTTATACTTAAATGTTCTCTTAATTTGCAGTTTTACCCATCCATTTAAACCCCGATTCATTGTTCTCAACCTCAAAGTCCCTCGCATTAGCTCTTAAGATCTTTCTTTGCTTTGTAGTCACCATACCGTTCACAGTTATTTCATAGACATTTCATAACATTTCTTGACCCCTTAACGTCCCTATTCCTTCCCGTTCCGAAGCAACCGGCTCACGCTCCCCCCCCTGTTCTAGCGCGCAAGGGGAGCACGGTTAGTTCAGTACCAAATTCACCAAAGATCCGCGCGTCTATACTGAAAAAGTTTAATCAAGAAATCAAGGTGTATAAAAAAGCTTTCATTTAACTTATGTTACGCTAATTAATCAAAATTATTTTGATTAACTTTTGCCAATAACTGATCGCCGTGGTATAAGTGAATGATTCTGGTAAAAATATCTGGCATATTACTTCCTTAGGAGTCACTAAAACGCTTGCACCACGTTGATATTTAAGTGCGTGAACATACGCCCAACGAAAATATTATTTAATACAGATGTTTTAGTAACCGCGTTTAACTCTTTTAATGCATAGTGTCCCGGGAAGGAATAAAATCATTAGTCATTTCTTTGCTATTTTGTTTTAATCCAGGGGGTTAACTATTGGAAATATAATGTTAAATACATTTATTAAAAGAAGATCGAACCCCTGGTTCTTCATAAAATTATAAAGGTTTCCAATGGGAAGTTTAATATAACCAGGAGGTATGCGTATGCATTAAAGGAATAAATTGTACAACTTCAATCGTGCTCAAACTACTATCCCGGACAGAATTTCGGACAATAACGGGATTTTAGGCTACATTCATGTTTGCTATTTTCCTCTAATATGTACAGAAAACAAGATCAGGAGTAGAATTTACGAAGGAAGCATGATAAGAACTCATATACCAGTATTTGTACACGAAAAACGTCGAAAAAGTGTGTTTACTTTTGTTTATTTTGATTATTTGATTGCCTTATGACATCGCAAAGCCCTCAAATGGAACAATTAAATAGCGAGCGAGTCTATACTGAATAACCAAAGTGACTTCAGTACCAGTGTACCTAAGTTTCGCGCGTCTTAAGTCAGTGAGGAACTAAAAAAAATCAAGAAAGGAATTAATTTGTGTGACGCCACTCAAAATTTTCTTTTGATTTTCTTTTGATTTTCTTAATAAAACGGATATCAGAGTCGGTTTCTCCGTAAACACTTGTATTTATAATCAAGATTTTAAAACTATTCCGTTTTTCTAGAAAGAACTACAGCCGTTAAAACTTTTAACAAATTACATGGAAACGAGGTTACAGAATTATTTAGAGAGCTTTGACCAAAACAAGCTTTCTACTCATCGTAAATACTTTAAAATTTTTGAACAATGACATGTTTTTAGATAATGTTTTTACCACGTTTGTACCTTATTTAAACAATTTTCTTTTCTTTCGAGAATGGTTTATTAAATGAAATGAGGGGACGATGCAACAGCGAAGTCGTCATCACCCGTCAGGCTCCAGTCCTAATTACATTGTTTAATTTAAGGATACACATAACCTTCAGCGTTGGGTTGATGAAAAGAATTAATATCTTTTCATATATTTATTTTTGAAAGGCTTAGTAAATGGCCTATCCCTCTATCATAATATTATTAATTAATTTTTAACTTATACCCGGTTTACACGATACAATATTTAAATTATTTAGAAAAGTAACACCCACTAGTCGTACGGACTTCAAACTTGGTCAGGTGATTAATTGAGACAATGCAATCTTAATGAGATAAGTGACCACGCCCGTTGATTACGCCATCAAATACTTGGACCATGTTTACATGATATTTTTAGAAATTATCGAAAAGTAACACCCACTAGTCATACGGACTTCAAACTTGATCATATGATTAATTAAGGCAGTGCCATCTTAATTAAACAAGTGACCAAGCCCGTTGAGACGTCAACAAATAATTAGGCTCTGTTTAGATTATACAATTTATAGAGTTTTAGAAAAGTAACCTTCATTAGCCAGGCATACTTCAAACTTGGTCAAATAGTTATTTAAGATAATGGAATCTTAATGAGACAACTGACCATGCCCATGAGTGATGTAATCAAATATTTGGGCCATGTTCACATGATATACCTGTAGAGATGTTATAAAAGTAATCTCCTCTAGTCGTATGGACTTCAAACTTGGAAAGATGATTAATTAAGACATTCCCGACCATGCGTGTGGATGACGTTATCCAATTTACACGATAAAAGTTTTAAAAAGTTTAGAAACGTAACTTCAACTGGCCGTACGGACTTAAAACTTGGGCAGATGATTACTTAAGATAATGCAATCCTGATGAGACAATTAACTACTCCGCCAATGACTTAGACACTGTTTATATTATACGAAATGTCTACTATAAAAACTACTTTTTGCATTAAAATACTGTCTTCAAACTTGGACCGGTGAGCAGTGCAGATATAAAATTTAAATTTGCAAACAATTAAAAAAGTGTTCTTGCATTACTTATATTATTTTTGAATGTTCTAAACAATTTTTGCTGCTTGGAAAACCACCCCAAATTTATTTGTTTTCCAAAGGTGTGTTATTTCGTTTGTATTGAAAGTAAAGATAACTGGAATAATGTTTATTTAGTTAGCTTAGACTGCTGCAATAAAAATGTGCCATTTTGTCTTCAACTTCCCTATTTCCTACTTATAGATAGAGCCTTACATATAAATCCCACCTTTACTAATATTTAGGTGACTGATCTTTAAGATTACACAGTCGAATTTTCTTTGAATGGAGAAGTTGTTGCTACATCGTATTATAATAGTCTGAATGTTATACTAAAAGCATTAAAGGAAACAAATAGAAAACAGTGTAACTTCACCTTAAGGTAGCAGGGTACCCTATCAGAATGGGATTTTTTTTTAAATATATTTCAACGAAAACGTGCTTACAAATTATGATTAAAAAAGTTTCCCTGTGAAAAAACTTTTTTTCTGGGTTTAGTAAGCAAATAAATAATAACTTTGAGTGAGTCATTTT
>JANTOQ010432572.1:0-11679 GCA_027564595.1 Bythotiara depressa
GGAATAAAAATTGGTCTCCAAATATTAAAATCGGTAACTTTTATTTGGAATATCTCAAGATAGGCGCGGTAATAGCGTGCAATATTTGGCACACTGTTACAACTTTATGTACTCCTTCGAAAGGGCCAATAAAATTTTTTGAGGGATAGCACCTTTAACGTTACAAATATATTTGTATATTAAATATAAGTATGAACGATATATTATGGCGCTAAGAATCTGTTTATAGTTTTCAAGAATATGGTGGAACAACAACTGGATCGTCGAATAATCTGTCTACTTTATTTGAGAATATAAATGTTAACGAAAAATTGAGAATCCCCTTATCCCTTTAATGCATAGGAATACCTCCTGGCTATATTAAACTTCCCAGTAGAAAGCTTTATAATTTTATGAGGAACACGGGGGTTTTATCAGCTTAATTAACCACTTGCAAAAGCAAGATAACAAAGAAATGAGCAATGCTTTTATTCCTTTGTGGTGATCACGCTATGCATTCACGATGTGGAATTTCACGCTATGCATTCACGATGTGGAATTTAGTTATATTACAGTAGACTTCAGATCTTACGGGGCAGAGTAGTGGTTCGTTAGATCGAAAATTATCGAAAACATGAAATTTTTGAAAAAAGCTGCAACATTATAGGTGATACACACAAGATATGCAACAATATAAGAGTAGAAAATAATACAATATTTCATATACTTAAGAAGCCTTTAAAAAAGTCCTGTATGCTTGTTTGTCTCTTACTCATCACATTTACTCGTTCGTTATTCTTCACGACAACGAAGGTATGCAAGTGCCTTGTATGCTGAAGTTTTCAGGACAGAAATACTTTGTAAATATATTTTACGATAACATTTGTGTATATTGCGAAATAATAATAAAGAACTTTATGTATGTATCAGCCAAAAATACTCTGGAAAACAAAAAAGTTCGTTAAATCAGGAGTTTTTTTTCCCCGGGACCATAAAATTTGGTTCGTAAGATTGAAAGTTCGTTAAATCCGGTATTCGTTATATCTAGATATTTCTATAATAGTTTAACATAAGTAAAATAGTCAGAACCCGGGGGATTTTAATTTTATTCGTTAAATCCGGTATTCGTTAGATCGGAAGTCTACTGTAATTACTAATATTTTTACTAGTAAATAAAAAAGAGCTTTGAAGAAGAACTGCTGTTTGCTAAACATTCCCAATCTATTGTGCCTCCATTCGCGAAAATTAATGTTTCCAAAATGCTAAAAGAAAACAAACTCGCGAAAATGTTTGCTCGCGAACATTAAATGTCTTTTGGATAACGGATTTCCGTTGTTAAGTTATCGAGTCACTGATAACAAACGTTAAAAGCATATGGTGTTAGCCTTGAGAAGGGTTTTGTGCGCGTGCGCGATCAACATGTATTTTCTCCTGTGTTTTCAGTTCTGAGAGTTTTACAAACATGCACGTGTCACAATACTGCACCACAAGGACACATTTGCATATTGCATCAGAGGCATCACTTGTGGCGCACACACAAGCATACAAACTATGGACTTGCTAAGAGATCGTCTTCTGCAGTAAAAACTAGTTGACTTAAACACACCTCGCATCAATACAACGTTTGAGTACGGTTACCTGAAACTTGACCCGAGTTTAATAAAGATAAGAGCTACAGAGAAGGCGTGTTATTTTTTAGTTTTTATTATTATTAATTTCAAATTGGTATTTCAAACTAAAATCGATATAAACAAGCTTTTAATGCATAGAGTCCCTGGAAAGGATTGAAATCATTGGTCATTTCTTTGCAACTTTGCTTTTTCCATGGAAATGTAATTTAAAATAAATTTTGTAAAAGCTGCTAGTGAGAAGTTTAATATGACCAGGAGGTATGTTTATGTGTGAAAGACTTTAAATATAAGCATACTGTTTCAAGTCTTGTAAAGCAAAATTAAAAATAAATAAACATATACGTTACAATGCAAACTATTTACACTGACTAAAAAAAAGAAAGTAAACACATCTAAAACATTTACTACAGTACATCAGCTTTAAAACATTCAATAAAAATTAAGATATATTTACATAAAAACCATTTCTAAATATATATGTTTTATAAAGTCTACAAGGTTAGTCATGCGAAGTCCACATAAGCAAATTGTGTCTCAAGAAAATAATTCATTGCGAGTTGTCGTTGTTCAAAGGAAAAAAACCTGCTTAATATTCCTAGTGCGGTAAGTTTTTATATTATATTTCCAGTAATTAACCCCCTGGAAAAAAGAAAATAGCAAATAAATTACCAATGATTTGACTTATTTCCGGGGAATTATTTGTATTAATAGTTATTCCGAGTTGTTGTTGGTTCTCCCATATTTTAGCTCGTCACTTAAACTAGCACAGTCGTTTTAAAATTTGTGATCAGGATATCAAAAAATGACATTTACCTTATTTAATTTCATATAATTTGATTCAAACCATTCTATCGCTAAAAGAGAATTTAATCTTTGTATCTTTGTTTGATTGTACAGTGAAGTCTCTATAAGGCGGACACGATTCGTGCACGAAAACAGGTATTTCCAAGATATTTCCAAATATAATTTTGCCATATATGGTAAACTCACTTACTACATCGCAAGTTTTGAGAAGTGGCTTGAACATCTGCTACTGTACCTTAAAAGTGCTTAAATTGCAATATCTCGAGAACCGCATGGTATTTTTTGATAAAATAAAAATGCTTTTTCATCATTTTTGAAGGGCTTTCATATTAATTCAACTTATCTTTTATGCAGGAATCCCATTAAGAAAACAGTCCGCTACCGGAGTTATTGTCCGTCTTAAGGAACTGTCCGCTTTATGGTGTGCCCGTCTTATAGAGACTACTGTATTTAACAATATGTATGAAATGTTGTATCATCTACAAAATTAGACATTTGTTTGCGCATTTATCCAAAATAAGTCATTTATGTGTAAGTGTTAAATAATAAAGGACCTAATACTGAACCTTGAGGTACTCCAAGCGGGAGTTCTGTCCAAGAACTAAAGGCGGTGTTGACTTTGGTCCTTTGCCATCTATTTTAAAAATAACTACTTATTAAAGTAAGGGCATTTTTACTAAAACCATAAGCATTTAGTTTAGCTATAAGTAAATCTTGATTTAATGTATCAAAGGCTTTAGATAGGTCCATTATAATTGACCCCGAATATCGATTTTTATCTAATGTTGCTTTCCATTTTTCAATTAAAGAGAAGTTCGGTCAAAAATGAAACTTTTCAAGATTAAAGAGCATCAAAAATTTTAAATTTTTGAAAAAGTTCTTTGCGTTCCTGATTCAATATTAAAGTTGGCATTTTCGTAGCATTTTTTGTTCTTAGCAACATGATTTTACAAAAGTTGTATTTATGTTCAAGATTTTAATATCATACCATTTTTCTAGAAAGAACTACAGCTGTTTTTAAGGTTTAATTTTTTAAACAAATTGCATGGAAACGAGGCTTAGGGTGATTACAGAATAATTTAGAGAGCTTTGACCGAGTGTATACAGTAGCTAAAACAACATTTCTATTTGTCATA
The DNA here is from genome assembly GCA_027564595.1 of Bythotiara depressa. Lineage (NCBI taxonomy): Eukaryota > Metazoa > Cnidaria > Hydrozoa > Anthoathecata > Bythotiaridae > Bythotiara > Bythotiara depressa. The sequence goes on from JANTOQ010432572.1 coordinate 3,551, forward strand.
GATATTTGAAATTTTCAACAAGGACGTGTTTTTAGATAAAATTTGTGCCATGTTTAAGATTTAAGTGTAAGTTTTTTCGAATTTTGTTTGACTTTTAATGTAGAGTTTTCAAACAAATAATTTTTCAAGTTTATTTTTCTATGCTCCCATTTCCATACAATACTTCAGTGATAAGTCATTATACGTACAGCGCATGCGTGTAATTCGGACTTTTTCATTTTACGCTCCAATGTTTTTCTTTTAATTTCTAAAATCCATTGAAGCCAGTGTTGACGTTATTGAGATTAACGCAATGCCAATAATAATATTAGAAATTCTTTCAATTAATACCGATGCATACATATTTTATGTTCGTGTTAAAAATCTGCCACTAAAATATATTTTCATGTTTGTCAACACAATATATGTTTTCATGTTTGTCAACAGATTCAATGTCCTTTTTTGTGTTAATGAAAGATCTATAAAATACACAAGTATAGAAAATAAAAATAGAGACAAACAGGGACTTAAAATGGCGTCGTATGTCCATGCGTCAGCTACGGAAAGTCTTAAATTACAAACCTTGTAAGGGAGAGGGTTAAGTGCTATATTTTCTTAAGCCTATCCTTTGAAAACGTGTTAAGTGAAACGAAATATCATCTTTATATATTTCTTCACTTAAAGGGGAATTCCGCCGTGTTTTTAAGCACGCGCTTATTTTGATTCGTGATTTTTCTTTGTACTTGATAACCCAAACTTAAAAAAGAAGGAGCAAGTTGGCATTTCTCGATACAATAAGACTCGGAATGCGCTTTTCAGGGAGTGCACTATTCGTAATCATATCTCACTTATAAAATATGATAGAGAATTGCTGTAAAGAGTTGGGAGGGAAAGGAATTCTAAATCACGTGACCAAAGATGTACAAACAAAATTTTAATAAAAATGTAAGTGTTTAAAACTCTTAGATGACGGTGTCCCCGGAAATGTCTTAAATTACTACTCATTACTTTTCTGTTTTGTGTTTTCCAGGAGGTTACATTTTGGAAATAAAAGGAAAAATAAAGTTGGTGAAAGGTGATAAGACCCCCCTGGTTTTCATAAAATTATTAAGGTTTGTAATAAAACTTTCACAATACGCAGGAGGTGTCCAGTCATTAACGAACATTTTGTGGGAATTAACTTCAATATTTTACTAGAAAGAACTACAAATGCTTTAAGTTTTAAATTTTAACAAATTGCATGGAAACGAGGCTTAGGGTGATTTAGTGATTTTAAATTTGTGCTTTGTCATAAAAAACAAGTCTTTGGAATTTCGGAAAAGATCTATTAAAAACCTTTAGTAAGAACAGATTTTAATGTGTCTTTACTCATCGCAAAATATTTTTCGGATTCACGGCAATTCGTGCATTTGTCAAAAAACCTGCAATCCGCGAAAGTTTCTTCCATTAAATTACATCTTCATATACAGCGCCTGGCTGATTTATGAGGTCTCTCGCATTGAAATGGAAAAGAGCTTGGTACGAAGTTGAGAAAAGTACCGTCATATAGCGTTAATTAGGAAGGTAGAAAAATGTCCTAGGAATTAAGTTGCATTATTTGCCTCTTATTTCTTATATTTCACCTTAACAACGTACATAGCTAAAACCCGTATGTCTCGCTTAGTAGACGTCTCGCTTAGTAGATACTAAGTTGTTTTACCCCTTTAATATATAAATAAACATACCTCCTGGTTATATCAACTTCTATGAGGAACCAGGGGGTCTTATAGATTTTATCAAATTTATTTTACATTACATTCCCAATAATGAACGAAAAAGCAAAATAGCAAAGAAATAACCAATTGTTTTATTTTATTCCTTTCCGGAGATACCATGTATTAAGGGGATAACATTTATAATATTTCACGAATATGACGCTTCTTCTACATTTCCTACTCCGTGTTTCGGCAGCCATCTTTCTTCAGTCACGTTGTCGTTGATAAAACAATAGAATATGAATTATGAGTAAGCGAGTTTTAAATATTTATAATTGTGATCATAAGTCTCTCTCAGTCATTTCGTCTCAATTCAATACGTGGGATTTGCATTCGTGACATGACAGTCACAATTATCCGCAGACCCTATAAGGAAATAGTTGGAAACAAAAGAATTTTGTGGCCACACAAATTAGTTTTGTGGTTCATCTGATAATGATATAACTGTCGTCTAGAACGCAATAAAAATTAAATTAATTTGGAAATAAAAATTTTATTCGTATTTTAAATTATTAAAATCACTCTCGCCTATCCTTCGTATTTTTAGTTATTATTATTTGTGTTTGTCAAATCAAAAACCAGTTATATAAGAATCGCGTTTATTAATCTCCACCTCGTACCCAGGCCTCATACTCTTTTTAATATCGGAGGGCGAAATTTTTCTTTCATCATCAGTTGTATCAAAAAAGAAAAAAAGCCCTGGGAACGAGGTTGTATTAATTTTCAATATGAATTAAACATTTGTGTTGCTTATTTGCTTATTTGTTTAAATGTTTAAATAAAACCTTAAATTTGAATGAATGATTTAGGTGATCAAGTTGCGCGAAAGGTATCGTATGTTTTGTTTGCATTGGTTTAGTTATCAATCTTTTTTACTTTTACCTATCAAACTAAGTAAGAGAAAAATAAGTCATGAATGAAATAAAAGTTATTGTTTGAATAACTGATGAATCACGGATACAAGTTTAGAAGCGTTTTTATTGTCTCCCTTTTCAGTGGATGAGTTTTACGCATGGATATTAAAATAATGCGTAGAAACCCAGGGTGACTTCCTTATACGGGATTACCTGTCCTTAAGTTCCTCAACCTCATTCCCAGAACAACGGTAACCCTCCTGGTTATATTAAACTACTTATTGGAAACCTGTATAATTTTATGAGGAATCAGGGGGGTGTTATCAACTTTTATCAAATTTATTTTACATTATATTACCAATAATTAAGCAACAAGCACTGAAAGGTTAACATGACCTCAGAAGAACATATAGGAACCACATATGACGTGAATGCGTTGTGCAAACTGTTTCTGAACTCTCAAAACAATCCAATTCCCAACGCTTATATTCTTTCTGGTGACCGTGCGTCCACTAGCGGTAACCCGGTAAATTACCCCGGGGCAATTTTTTATGTAAACTTGTTTTCTTTCTCAAGCTAAAAGTGAGTCATGTGGTTGTTTTAAATGCGTACAAGTATTTATTTCTAAAAACATATATATGTGTTTGTCACACAATACGGTGAGAAATCACAATATTCTTTTGTAAGGCTGTTGCTAAAACAAGTGTGCTTAGCAGGAAGTGCTGTGTATCCCAATTAACAACAAGTAGTGTCCTTTTATTTAAAATTGTCAGTCCGGGACTAAAGGAGAAACGTGTGTACTAAATCGTTTCCCCTGGTGTGAAATGAATAACGTTTCAATAGATGTGTTTGATTATTCCAATGTCAGATGACAGGCTTGATATATAGTCCAAATCTCTCAACGAATCATTCTAACAGCGAAGAAATCTTCAGCCACCTATGAAAATGAAAACATTGAAACATGTACTATGTTCGAAAACCTTACCAAGTTTCCACTTAAGGTACCTGACCCCTCTTAAAACCTTTTTTTTTTAAAGAAAATTATCGTCTCTCTAGAAAGTAACTTTAGCGGGGAATCCGATTGTCACACTCAAAGATCATATAAAAGTTGTTTTCCTTGGAAAAAGCTGGAATTTATACCCACAGCAGATCTCTTGCCTTAACAACACCCGTTTTAGAGGCACTTATAGTAGTAATATTCCAGTTATTATTACGCGTAATCATTCAATTAGGATACCGTAATAGGTTAGCTACAAAATTTAATCAAACAATTAATTTGCGTGCCACAAGTACAAGCTTTTTTACAAACACGAACTACTTGATAAAACTTTTTCAGTTTGCTTTTTCAATATAGACTTAAGACTTAAGATCTTTGGTAAATTTGGTACTATGTTACTAAACTAACCGGGCTCACATTGTGCCCTAGAACAAAAAGGTGGGGTGTGCCTCGCTTGCCTCAGACTGGGACGAAATAAAACGTTAAAACGTCTAAAAATGGAGAAGTCTACGAACTAACAAGGAGCGGATATAGTGAGAAAAAACACAAAGAAAGAACGTACGAGCATACGGCAGTGATTTTGAGGTAAAATACAATGACTTGGGATAAAATGAATGGGTAAAACTGCATAATAAGATAACTTTTATGTAAAACATTGCACAAGTATTAGTTTCCAATGTTTAAACGTGTTTTATCTCGAAACTTATAAATTTTTAACTGTCGGCAAGCATAACGCGGGAATGGTAAATATTTATGACATGGAACTTTGCATGCTTTCTGTTCTCCTTCTAATGGATACAAATGAACAAAAGTCTTTCCAATCAGGTCAGCGGAAATTGTATAAATTTAACAGGAAATATGGGACTTGAACCTAAAAATAGACGAAAAACCACTATGCATCTTCACGCAGAACAATCAAATGTTACATAATATTTTTGTTAGTTTATTGCACTTAATGTAGCAATCTCACAGAAATTCACCAAGTTTTACGTTTCTATAGTCTATGATTTTCCGCAGATATACTTGCCAAATAGATTCATTTAATTAATTATGCGCATAATTAATTTTTTAGAACTTTCTTGCTATTTTCCCCTTTTCCCTAATCGTATGTAACGATTGAACAGTGCATGTCAAGAAAAAGTATTTGAAGGAAGTTGGTCCCCTTGTATCCAGTCCCCTTAATAACTGCCGTCGCCGTTCTTGATTTTTTGCACATTATAAGAAAAGTGGCAAAATACATTGGGTCTAAAACACCATAAGTGGCAAATATTTTGACTTTGATTGTAGGTCATATTCGAATCATAGGAAGATTGAGTTTTTCCCTGTTACTCCCGATACATCCCGATTACCCCGATCTTCTAGGAAATGGACTTCAGCCTAAGAATAAGTATATGTACGAACCCCGTCTATTCGTCATAAAAATATGTGTAATTTTATTTTATTTTCCGCACGGATAGAAAAAAAGTTGAACGAGTTCTACTTTTTTCGAGTCGCTCGGCGCGGAAAATGTAGCCTAGTGGAAATTCGCCTTATCTATCTTGAATCTTTTGTGACAGTGCCCTTGGTAGGTAATGAATTAAATCGTTACTCATTTCTTTGCTATTTTGGGTATTTCCGGGGGTTAATTTATGAAAATAAAAGGAGAAATTAAGTTATTAGAAGGTGATAAAACCCTTTGGTTTTCATAAATTATAAAGGTTCTAATAGATCTTTTCGAATAAGCAAGCAGGAGGTACTTCAAGAGTCATTAACGAGATCACGAGGGAATCTTTTCATGTTATCCGAGTGCCGTCTGGATAATAACTTTATTGTATAATTAGGATATTTTTGTATCTAGTATTATTTTTAACCTTGGAAACCATACTTGGAATATTTTCTCATAAAAGTAAATAAATTTAATTTAATTCCCATTCTTGCGTAGGTTTAGTAATCAAATTGGTGGTTTTAATCTAGAAATTTGGCACATGGTCAAAATTATTACAGATCTCTAATTAATAAAATTAAAACTATTTTGAGAAATTAATTAACAGTTTCTCTCATTTCATGTTTGCGTCAATAAAGTTGGTCATTTTCCCCTCATATTTTCAGTTTCTATTTCCGCAATTTTCCTTTGCGGAGGCTATTCGAATTTACTAAAGTCTAGGTGAAGGAGAGTGTTCCCAGGATGCAACATTGTCTGTATTTCCAATTAATCCTATTTTTGGGAGGTTGCTATTTTTGCCACCCCTATCTGTTTTTTTATGATAAATTCTAGTAATCATTTAGTCTTAACCTGACATTTTTGTGCCATTTATTATTTTATGTTGGTAAGAACATGGTTAAAATTGTTATAGTGGAAGGCGGATTTTTTAAAAAGTTTTTATCGGTTAAAGGTAAAGAAAAGAAGTGAGAAAAAATGCACAAACCATTCTAAACCTGCTTGTAACACATTTTATACAGAACAAGAGTATTGCTGTGTTGTAATACATAACCAGTGTGTTATTATTGGAATTAATATATTCTTCTCTGTTGTAATTAGTAATGTTTTTATTTTTTCTTCAAAATTTTTCCCATTTTCCAAAAATACTGATGACGTCGTCAGTATTGATATTGATATAGATTATTTTTTGTAACTCATAATACAAAGGAATGGTTGTTTACACACAACAAAAGTTATAGAGGGGTGGCAAAATCTACCCAGTGGACACATCATGGTCAAACAACGTCCTGAGAACGTTGAAGAAATGTTGTAACGTTTTGCAACGTCGTGTGACCAAGATGTGCACACTGCGTAATGATTTGCAATATTCTTGAATAATCGTCTCGGAACAATGTTTCGATCGATAGAGACACTTATAAACTAACTAGTGTCTAGTTTTATGGCCCATCTATAAAGTGCATTTACAACCCAAATCTACTCATAGCAATAGTTGTGTGATCAGTCGGGTCTAAAATCTGGGTAAATTCCCCGAAATTAAAAAATAATTTTGATGTTAGAACTAACTTTTTAATCTACTAATTCCATGTTTTAAAATAATGATACAATCTCAATGCTGTTACCAACCTCGTTCCCAGGGCCTTTTTTCCTTCTTCCGCCGTCTTCCATGTCAAAAAAGGAAAAGGGACCCTGGGAATGTTACCAATTTATCTTTGTATTCTCAACAGCAAAAACGGGGGGAAATAGGCCTGTTTTGGTGGATCAAAATCGCTCGCCCACCAATCGATTGTCAGATGTATCGTAGAGACAATTTTTCACAAAAATCCTCCTGTTGACGCATTGGAAACCGAAGGAAAAGAATACTGTATGTGTTAAAATTAAAAGCGCGTTTCGTTTAAAATTAAAAGCGCGTTTCGTTTAACTACGCTCGTGTAATTCATTTTAAATACACTTTTATGAGGAGGCACTTTTACTCTTGTTACTCGTTTCTAGTCTATTACTTACTACAGATAACCAAGGATGAAGAATTAACTAACAGTTACCAATCTTCGCTACTTGATGATGTACCGCAACCTTAATCGAGACCTTGACTTAATCGAGACCTTGACTTAATCGAGACCTTGACTACCATTTACTAGCCAGTGGTGCTTTCGCAACTGGTAAGTTTTTAACCCTCTTAGATACACCTCCCGTCTATTGTAAATTTCCTAATAGTAAACCGTAAAATTTTATGAAAGATCAGGGTGACTTATCGACTTTTACCAACTTTAATTATTAACACCCATGGAAAGAGAAAAACAGCAAAGAATTGAATATAGATTTGAAAATATCCGGGGGTCATCAGACACTACAGGATTAATAATTTTTTAAATAATCTCCAACTTTTGTTCACTAGCAGATTATCAACTAGATAAGAGGGATAGACTTAAAATAGAAAATACCGAAATATGGATCAAATTTATAAAGAATCTCGCCACTGTCGATGTAATAACCAAAACGAAAAAACTTTCTTCCGAAACAAGAAACACTGTTTTACTGTGCAAAGTTTGTTGAGAAAACTTCACTCATCCTCGTGTTTATATTACTTCTCCGCCTACCGTTACATGTTTGAATACCGTAGCAAAACAACATCAAAACATCCCGGCTAACCACCTCAAAACAAGATTACCAGATGCTCGTCAACATAGCACCATTCTCGTTGCGAGTGAGATTATGAAATGGAAACAAATCGGACTATAAATGAATTTGATCGTAGCTATAAAAAACGTTACGATTCACACACTCCCGTAAATTAAACTACAATGCCTGGATACACCCCCTGCCGATTGTAAATTTCCTATACTATATATAATTTTATGAAAGATCAGGGGGGCTTATCACCTTTTACCAACTTTTATTTTCCTTTTATTTTCAAGTAGTAACACCCCCTGGAAAAAGCAAAACAGCAAATAAATAAATACAGATTTGAAAAATTTTCGGGGAAATGTTATTTGGTGACCAAAAAGTGTTTGTTATCCATCCTTGTTTGTTTTATGTCCATGTTATATTTCTTTCATTCTTCTATTTATTTATTTATTTATTTATTTATTTATTTATTTATTTATTTATTTATTTATTTATTTATTTAT
>JANTOQ010432683.1:0-11678 GCA_027564595.1 Bythotiara depressa
CTTAAGTGCAGGTAAATTCGCGCAGCATTAAGTTTTCATGGTGCGCGAATATTAAAATGTTACGTGAAAATTAAAACACGTGAATTGCTCTTAGTTTTTTTTTTTCCAAAAAAGGAGAAATCCCTGAATTTCAGCCATTAAAATTACGGTGTTAAATTAAAATCGAAAATTGAAAATCCTCTCACTGTGTACTTGCTATAACACTGTAATGATAAACATTACAAAAGCTCAAAACCTTGTTTGCTATAGGTTTGTATGGTTTTTAGAAAGATAATTTGATGTGTAAACTTAATGTCCTTGATTTCCTTGTCTTAGCACCCATTCTCTTAAGTATTTAAGTTAAAACACTTGTTTTATATGCGCAAATTTAAGAACGCGCAAATATCTCTATTTTTACTGCGCGAATTTATATGCGCAAATTTAAAGATGCGCGAAAAATTGTGCTGCGCGAATTTAACAGCACTTAAAGTAGGTAGGCTAATTTTTCCCGGCCCACAATGGCTACTCAAAAATAGGTACTACTCCAAAATAAATAAGCAAATAAAAAAACACTCTTCACCGGAGGAACTATTTTGACAGTGAAGGAGAGTCGATTTGGACCGCCATTTTGTAAAAAAAAATCTGAGATCTGAACTGGTATAAAATCTTATACTTATTTGCGGGGAGGAATATACTGCCCATGATGAGCATGGGCAATTAATAAATCTCATTTATACTCTACACCCTAGAAGTTACTGATTAACACTACTGGGTGGAAAAATCTTCCTTCATATACTATGATAGTCTATAAGTTTAGTTGTCATTGATTGAGATGATTTTGGTAGTTTCTAAAATAAAATTTATATATGCAATAATGTACATTTGTTGAACTGTTGCAAAGTAATAAACAAAATCTTTGTTGTTCATCATCACTAGAAAGTAATTAATAATTAATAATTACCGCATTGCACATTAAGATTTTTCAGAGAACAATCACCGAAATTTTAACTAACCGCAGCCTAAGTTTATGTATATTATTCAATAAACAGAGAAATAAAATAGGTAGATGAACAAGCAAAACAGGAAAGTCAATAGTGATATCATCAGGGACCATTGACTAGAAATATTTTTTTAAACTGCAACAAATACATAGATTAGGTCACATATTAAAAATGATTTCTTCATATAACTGACTCGTCAAAATGTTTACTTTTGATCGGAAATTTGATGACATTAGATATAATTATTTTAATACAACTGATTTTATTATAGCCATCACTACCATATATAGAAAAGGGTTAATGATTGAAGAGCTGTTCAATGGCAAAAAAGACCTATCATTAGCATGGAGGCTGTCAAAGAGTATATGTCTTTGAGTAGAATAAGTAGGGCAGTGTAACAGAATTATACATCATATAAACTATATAATAATAGTTTAAAAACTTCACAGTGAGACAAATTATCTGATCAATTGGTCTCAGTGATAAATTACTGAAAGTTTGTAATACACTCTTTTAGATCATGTCAAGATTTCATACTAAGTTACAGTAATGTGCCTGCATATATTTGACTATTTTAGCCATCTTGCTCCACATCACTGCATCACAAACATTCTCTGCTACATAGAAGGTTTCTTTCAATAATGATTTATTTGCAATCAAGTTTTTAAAAATATTTTGAATAATACCTTTATTTCAAATTTAACATTTATACACTTCATTGTTCAAAGGGTTTTTGTTATATTGAATTATATACAACGTAATAAAATACTTCATTAACCATTAACTATTTTGCTTTTTTTGAGTTATTTTATATAATTTCTTTTTTCTTTTTCTGTGTGGTACACAATAACATATAATGGTTGTGAATAATGGCAAGTAATGGTTTGTAGTTCCCTTTTATGATAACCACAAAATATTGAAAGTGTTGTCATGAAAGCAGAAATTTAAGCTGGCTAGCATGGGCTAATGAAGGATGTTTTATGTTTTATAGCACTAGTCTTCACTTAGTTTTTGTTTGTATTTACATTACTAACCTATTATTTTGTAAATACACACTCACAAATTGTACACATACATCTTTTTAATCCGTCTCGTGGAGCTATGGCACAGTAGTGTGCAAGTTGAACTTTCAATCCAAGGGTTGTGGGTTTGACTCCCATTCACGCCACAGTGCGGAGGATGACCTCTTTGCAAGAACCATAGGTCATGTTTATATGTTTGTGTGCACCAGAAGTGATGGCTATAATGCAATATGTGAATGTGCTCCTGTGGTGTAGTATTGTGTAGTGTGCATGGTTGTAAAGCTCTCTGAGCTGAAAATTTCTGAAAACTTAGAAAAAAGAAAAAAGTCTCTGAAAAATTCTCACTTGTTCTGCTGATTTCCCATACACTCCTACAAACCAGTTCAATCTGTTCTTACAATTATTCTCACTGCTAATTATTAATTTGTCAATAAAGATATGCCAACATATGGTAAATAATTATGTATGAGCAACAAGTTATTTCTTCTATAAAGTAAATTTATATAATTTTACTTATCATTGTTAAAAGTTAAATTAAGTATCTTGTTACAAGTTTTTATTTTTCCAGTATGTACATGTTCAGCATAATGAAACAATAAATATTCATTTATCAGATATTCCAGTAACTGCTGTTGTTTATTCCGAAAGAAAACTTTAATTATAGTAATGGAAATGTTTGGAAATTGAAGGTCCCTTGATCACAAAAAAAAAGCATTTTCTGTTCAATTAGGCAAAGCACAAGGTGATATAACCATTCACAATTTAACAAAGAAATAACTTGCAAATGTGTGATTCTACGGTGATAATTGTTTCTCTAAAACAGTGAAGGTTTCTATGCTAAAAAATATGTAGAATGTTTTGAAGATAACAACTTATCACAACAACTCTGTTTTCTTACCTTGAAAGATTGATTTTTGCTTAGTATAGAAATATGTAGTTAACATTATTTCTTCTTTTTTCTTTTCAAGTTTACACTGTAGTGTTGACTCTCTTTGTGGAATCAGGAAACGAACAAATGTTTTCACATTTCCATACATTCTCATACTTTCAGCAATCAGCAAACCAGATTTTTAGTTTCTTGGTTTTCTTATTCCAGAACTCTGGAACATTCTGGAATGCGGCATGCCTGATTTATTCGTGAATTAGTTATTAGTGAAAATGCTATTGCAAAGCCTGGAACACCTGTAAAATACCTACTAAAATATAAACAGGCACATATAATGTGGATCATTAGACTAAAGGTTATTGTCATTACCTTTTCTGTAAATTTTCAATGTTATCTTGAGCTACTTCAAATGATACAGTTTGCATCTCTTCCTCTGCATCATCGTCATCGTCATCCATTATCACTTTCCCCAAATAATCTGATATATCAGTAGGAATTGCTTCTCCACTCAATGAATTCTGAAAAAATAGAAATGTTCCAAATCCTAAAAAACCCCTAATCATAGACGTGCAGGTTTCTAAATACTCTCTAGAATATGAATCCCATTATGAAATATGACTAACATTTTAACATTACATAACAAGATTACTGCAAAATTCTTTCCAAATTTACGATGTTCTGTACAAAGAGCAGATATAATAATTATTTATTTTAGAGTGCAAAAAAACAATCACAATGAAATTTCCACAGGTTAACCATTTTTTTATATTGTTGTTTTCTTTTGAAAATATAATGCTATGTTATCATGGATTGGTTTCACAATCCAAGGCTTCTGAGTTCAAGTCCTACCACTGGTGATAAGTAATGTTCGCGAGGACGACCACTCTGTTAGTCTTTAGGTCAATTGCAATTGCAGAGTTGTCTGGTTGAACAGAACCACTTCCCTTTACTCATAAAACTGAGAGTAGAGCCTCCATAGCACAAGCTTTAAATGTAAGCAGGACTTCACACATGGCCCCTCTTGGAAAAGAAACTGACAGGCTATATGCCTTGAGATTTCTGGGGCTAGCCACATAAAATATACCCACGCTTTTCCAGGCAGTAGTTAGATTAAACATCCTATGTTCAACAGTGAAGAGGTTAAATCTTGGACTAAATTTTTTTTCCCAGGTAAAAAATCTTTACACCCCATGGAAAGCGGAAGTAAAGCAATAGATCTATGCATATCTAAATGTTTCTGTGACCAATTATGTGACAACATATTTAGCATGTAAACATTGACAAATGATTAAAGGACATTGTGACATTTTTGTGCTGAATATAATGTAAATGAACAAATATTATATTTGAAAAGACTATGAATGTCCATATTTGTTTTTGTGAATAGACACATTGTTAATTATGTAAAACTGACCATTTGACATTAAAAAACAAATTTAAGAAGTCGAAATAATTTCTGTTCATAATGATATTATGATATAATTATGGACATGAATGACTTAATATATCATGTTATAAGTATGTTTAAGACAATTCAATATTTCACCCATTTCTTAATATAAGTCTCATTTGAACACAAAACAGATTAATTGGGAGGAAAACATGTGAAAATTGTTTCATACATTTTTAAATTAAAACTTTGCAAGGTTAATTAGTTGTATAATATACAAACTAAGTGATAACCAAGAACGTCTTTATGTTAGCTTAGATCACATTACAGCTAAATATATGAAGCAAACATACGAGGTGAAAATGGCTGAATAATAATAACAAACACAACAACTCTGAAGTATCAAAGAGGTTGAAGCATAAGACCTTCTAACAACTCTGAAGTATCAAAGCGGTTGAAGCATAAGACCTTTTAACAACTCTAAAGTATCAAAGAGGTTGAAGCATAAGACCTTCGTTCATAGAAATTTGAATATCAGTGTCATTTTATAATCAGTGCCTTCTTTATAGAGATGTGCTTAAGACGAAAGCTTCATGGTTTGTTTCAATGTGTGTAATGAGAAAGAACATGATTTTACCTCATTAAAAAATGAAATAATTTGCTTATGTTGCACTTAAAGGAAGTAGAAACTCAAATCTTTTATTCACCACAACACGACTTTCCACCACCAGTTTCATGTGCTAGAACTTCTTAAAAGTGTAACACTAATTAGTTGAAGGGAGTTGTACACATTTTTTAAAGGTATTTATAATTTTTTCCTTGTGTTGCACAAGAATAAAAACAGCGTCAGGTGGTTATACTTTATGTTGTTTGTATTTGCAATAAAATTATCACAAACTAATGGAAACAGAAGGAGAAACATAGATACGCAGGATGTAATCTAGCATTCTCAGATGTTGGTAGATGGCCCTTTCACAATTGGATTCCATAAACCTTTTCCAAGTTCAGGACACAACAAAAATAATTCGGGGTAGTATACTTAAGTAGAATTTTTGATACCCTAACATACGTAGCACATACAGCTGAAATACTTTCATTTTCTAATTATGTCAGTGTATCAGCCAAATTTATCACTGTCAAACTATTTACTAGACATATACCTTTCCACCTGCCTCTTAAGGACCCGGTTCATTGGTTAGCCCAGCCACCAGTGGTACTACTGATATTCACATGAAAATTGTGCATTCTTATGCCACCATATTTGCATAAGTTCACAAAGTCGTCTGGTAGAGATGATACTAAGAAAAGGGTTTAGTTTTATATCTATAGTGGAGTGTTAAAACTCAAAGGAGTTGAAAATAACATATCCATACTTAAAAATAGAATAGCAAAGTGTTTGATGTTGCACATGCACACCTGGTAATTTTAGAAAATACTCTATTTTAAAATTTATAATGATTTTGGACCACAAAAATATTATTTGTCTACTTTCAATTCAAAATTCTAGAAATAACAGACCTCCTTAAATTATAAACTAATTGTTGACCTCCATTTTGACTGCTTTCATGAAATTGTACACCGGTCTCTTATTAGAGGAAATATGGTAAGTAAATCTAAGGCTAATAAAAGCACATTAGGGTAATGAGATTTCAGAAAAAAACAAAATTATGTCTATATACTTCATATTTAGGTTAGGAGGTAGTGTTAGTTTTTTAAATGTCCTTTTTTTAACCCCCTGAAGTACTTGCTGTTGAACTATTTCTCAAAATACTGCAGGTTTATACAAGGTTTATACAATAAAAGATTTTTTTTTAAATATAGGGTTACCAGCTTACTTTTCTTTTAGTAAAGATGTTAGTTAACCCCCGAAATAGCAATTGTATGTAAGTACAGGGAGTCAGTGCTATTTATAATAAATATGGCATCAGAGAACTGAGAAAAACAAGGGGAAAATGAAGGGTGGAAAAGAGGCAGAAAGCAAGGGAAAATTAAACAATTTCCAGCCAGAAATGAAAGCGGAATTTAATAAGTAGCAATTATGGATCCCATTGTTTAAACACGGGCAGAAAAATGCACACTGCAATTGTTCCATACCCCCTTAAAACATGGTTTTACAGTGATTTTACATACCACAGACAATAATATCACATTAATTAACACATGGTTTTACCACGATTTTACATGCTATGAAGGAAGATTTCTTATATCAGAAAATGCAGTGATTTTACATGACTCTAATGAAGAATTCTTACTATAAAATATTGGTTTAATATTATGTAACATGAACAAAGATTTTTGATATTCAATCATGATTTTACTGCAATGTTATATGGCACAAATGGCTACACAGCAATGTTGTGGCACAAACGGCTGTACACAGCAATGTTATGTGGCACAAATGGCTACATAGTAATGTTATGTGGCACAAACGGCTACACAGCAATGTTATGTGGCACAAACGGCTACACAGCAATTTTATGTGCCACAAACCACTAAACAGCAATTTTATGTGACATCATAAAATGTGGTTTTACAACAATTCCATGTGACACAACCGTAGATTTCTTACACTAAAACGTGATATGCTAAAACACATATTTGCAGTAATTTTTCTAGGTGTAAATGTGAATTTCTTATCTTATAACATTGTTTTACAGTTAATTTGCATGATACCAGTAAAGATTTCCTACATCAAAACAAGATTTTATTGTAATTTAACATGGCATGAAAGAAGATTTCTTTTGACGGTTATTTTACATGGCATGAAGGTAGACTTTTTATGTTAGAATATGGTTTTAGAGTGATGTTTGGTGACACGAAAGAAGAATTATGTTAATATATGCTTTATATTAGGTTTCATTATAGGTGCACTTGGTGAGCTCAAAAATAATAATTTCCACTTTTTTTTGTGAAATTCAACGATTTCCTACAGTTCCTAAATTAATAAATTAATATTTCAAATGTATTTCAGCCATTAAGCATGCTTGAAATGAGAAGAGTTTTTTACTTTATTACTTGGATGGTCTTTATGCAAAATGATATTCCAAACAGCAGTTAATTTAAACCAGAAGTCAATAATAAAGCCAAAGTGAATTATGTATAAACAACTTTAATTGTTTCTCTTTCTGATTGCTAAATGTTGCTAAATTGCAGTCTTCTGCATTAAGTCTTGGGTAAGTGACTTTCATGGCTGTTAATATGCTCTTCTCGCTTTAGAAAGTTAACTTGAATGGCTTTTTATGGCTGCTACTACAATGTTCTGGCTTTAGGTAGCTACCCTGAGTGACTTTTTATACCTATCAACAATTCTACAATTTTCCAATTTCAAAAAGCTATTATGAGTGACTTTTATGGCTGGGAGTACCATTTTTTAGCTTTAACAAGATACCGTGAGTAAGTTTTCACAATCCCTACAGCACTACAATTTTATAATTTCAAAAAGCTATTGTAAGTGACATTTTACAATGGCTATTAAGATTTATAAACATAATACATAACGCCTTATTAATTATAATAAGTGAGTTTTTTATACAACCTCTACAAATTTTCTGGCCTCTCTACCAGTGACTTGAGTTTTCACTACCACAACTATAATGTTTTGGCATTAAACGTTATCATGGATGATTCTCACTGACTATTTTCTGCCTACTTTTTAGAAAGTGAATTTTTCGGAAGAAACAATGGCCAAATAGTTTCAATAAAATATATAATTTGTCACACAAAAGTAGCTGTATCTTTTTAAAATTCTTTCTTGCTGCTGATGTAAAGAAGAATGTTAGATCTTATGGCATAAAATAAATATAAATCTAACAATAAAAAAGTTGTTTAAATAGAAATTCCAAAAGTGAATTCTTTAAACATTAACTGAAAAATCAGGGAAAATGTGTATGAATTGTAAAACATGTGTGTAACTTTATACCATGGTTTTTCCTTTTAAACCTTTATTCTTCTTCATATTACCATGGAGTTACAGAAGACTAAAGAAGGAAGTAGCTTATTTCTGGAAGTTTATAATGAAGGAAAAGAGCATGGTATAGTGATTCATTTCTGTTAGCAAGTGCTAAGGCATAGTTATTAATTAATGCATTATTAGAAGTATTGAAGTGGAATGGAAGAATCACATAGCATACATAGAGAGTCAGTTATTTTAATTTAAAGTTCTGTTTATTACTGAAAATTATTACAACATATAATTAAATGTGTATCATTTCTGTTATCAAATGCAGTCTGTGTTCTTTTAACCACAAACAGTCATCGGAATGTAAACATTTATTAACAGAATTTCCTTGCTTCAAAACGTTCAGCATCAGGAACATCACTAATGCTCCAAAGGTAAGCCAGGGCCTATTCTAGCCCCTAAGGGCATGCGTGCAATGAAGGTGAAAAGGCATATATACGTAACTTCTTGATAAACTGAAATTGCAAGGTGCAAATTAACTGATGAGGGCACGTAACAGTAGGCAGTTCAAAGTAAGTGAAAAGCGAAAAAGATGGATAAAAAAGCATTAGTTTATCCAAAAGGGGGCAAATATATAAGGCAATAGGCCAGATTTTTCAATTTTTAGGGGCACTGCAACTGTCGACCTCACCTCCTGGCATTATGTTTTTGGCTTTTTTAAGTTAAAATAATTTTTTAATTTTGGGGGGGCAGGGCATTGCGTGCGATTATCACATGCAATTTTGGGTTAAAACAGCGTTACTGAAGCATTAATATAATTTCCCTTGTTATTATGTGTATCATGTGTAATGATAAAAAATCCATTTTGTTGACAATATTGTACCATTTCGTCTATAGGAAAACCTATGTTCTTGAATTTCATTGTGATTTTCGTAACAAAGGAATTGTGGGAAAAACCAACAAAAATATATGCTTGGTTTTCTGTTGTGGTTTTAGTGTCCACCTAGAATCCACGAATGTGGTCCATGGTTTTTAACAAAGATCCTCGATTGTGGATATTATTTAATTACCCTACATGATTTAAAAATAATAGCTATGAAATTACTTCTGGAGCCGGTTATATGTATTCTAAGAATTTGAACAAGAGAAAAGTTTGGAGAAAACAATCCAGACGAGAAACACAAGCGAGGAAGGTGTACATCAACACAAACATTCAGTGTAAATGCCAAGCAATGGAAAATGAGAATGTAAATTTATTCATAACAATCAGAGCTTTGTTATATATGTTATACGGTGGAAAACAATCCTCTTAGGGTGTCTATTTTTGTTACCTGTTGTGTAAACAAGCTGTGTATGATTACAATTTCGAACGGGAAAAACAGAAGTTTGAAAGGGATGAATGCTCTAATAGCTTTTCTGTTCATGCAAACTAAAAGTTTCCAACTTTAAAAATCAGTTCAACCGAATTAAAATTGATTAGAGAATGATAGGCAGTTTGTCCTTGTCTCTTGGAAAATGAGAAATTAAAGGGGAAGGAAACAAAAATAAGAAATTTACATATAATATTCTGTCTAGTAATGGTATTCTAAAACTGACATTCTTTACCTGTACAGCGAATCTGAAATTGAATTACACTTGCTCAAAGTTTATAAAATTTACTAATGTTTTTAAATGTCGCGCCAAAGTAAAAAGTACTGGGTTCTAATGAAATGAAGTGATGTCATAAAATTCAAAACATTAGAATCTTGATAGTGACGTTAGCCATAATTTCCCATTTTCCAAGTCCAACTTGCAAAAAATTTACCCTTCACTGACTATAATCATACTGAACTGGTTAAACATTCATAGCATGTCAAATAGCAATGATAGAAACACTTCACAAAGCAGTGACAGTTCCGGTAAAGACTCAAAACTGAATGCATACAAATGTGACCCAGTCAAATCTGGTACAAATGAAACTGACAGTGGTTCCAGCAAGAATGATACTGATTGCAGCGACAGTGAACAGGAGGAACTCAGAGAATCGGAAGTATAAACTGGTGTAGTGCTAGATGTTGACGAATGTTCACATACATGAAAAGTCTTTGTTGTCAAGAACAAATGAAGTTCCAGAGTAGTCGTTGTTGTTGAAGATGTTTATTTAATAATTCCTTTGTTCGTTGAAGTCTCTTACGATTTTACACTCTTTATGCTTTCTGATTCCAATTTCCATTATTTATAATTTTAATCCACAACGTAAAAGTTTAAAGCTTTTTTTTAAAAGTTGTATGTTGTTTTCTTCATGAGCGCAATATGTGCATGGTTTTGAAAAATGAAACCATTCTATTCTTCTAATAATCAAAGCAAACAATACAATGAGTTCAAAAGTCATCAATAAATTCTATATGGTATTTAAAATAAATGACGCTGAGAAACTTTGCGATAAAAAATCTAGGGGACTGTAACAAAATTTAGTTTTCCTCATGATTGTTTAATTTTACATCGTTGTTGTTTTTAAATAATCAATGTATTTCGGAGGTTGACACATTCATAATTGTGTGACTGGCAAAGCTCTTATAACAGCAACATCAAAATAAAAGTAAAGTCATATTAAAGTGTATCTTTATTTCCTATATTCTACCCCCGGCAATGATGCAAGAATGTTTATATGCGATCAAATACACTGATGGTAGTTTCATTTTAAATTCATTCTTATAGCAAATTAAAACACGCAAAACTTCCTAGTAGTACTGGAAGGAAACGTACAATGTACAGTGTTTCTGGAAGATAAATAAAATAATTTTAGGCAAAAAGATGTAATTAATGCCATGTTTCACAGTACCAAAATAAAAATATAGCTAACTTTAAGATAATGCTGGAAACAATGTTCTTCTGGCTCCGAACACATGTAGACTAGAAGCGGACCAATTCCACGAATATTATGAAGCTGCTGCTTTCAAAGAGCATCTTTTGTTTTCTTGGTTGATACCTTATTACAACTTAAATGCAGGTTATCTTGAGATCGGTTAGGGAATCCGTAGGTGTAATAATTTGGCATTTCGTTATGTTTCACTTACAATCGTGGTTCGTGGTTTTAAATTTGTGTATTTCAAAATGATGTATGTATTTTACATTTTCATGGTTTTATGAGATTTAAAAACAATGCGTGAATACATGATCGGGTATTTTATTTCCACGATTTCAAGAAGGCATGTTTTCCTATAGACGGTCATATATATAAGCACAGCTCAGGAATGGTTTATCAGAATGACAAATTTAGGCAAGTGCACAAACTTAACCAATAAACAAATTAAATAAGTAGCTTTACGACACCCAGCAGTTTTTAAAAAGTTCAATTGTACTTCTAAATAAACCGTTTGGCAAATTGTTATTTGGTAGATAAATAAAAATGCACAGATTCCCTATTTATTTGAATTATATTGTAATAAACAGGCCTTTCCAGGAAAAAATAAGCACGCGTGCAGTGGATCGCACCTGTAAATCGGTCCACGCGTGCGATGGC
>JANTOQ010432905.1:0-11676 GCA_027564595.1 Bythotiara depressa
CCTCAGTAGAAAGCAAAAATATTGTGTTAATGTAAACCAACCTCAGTAGAAAGCAAAAATATTGTGTTAATGTAAACCAACCTCAGTAGAAAGCAAAAATATTGTGTTAATGTAAACCAACCTCAGTAGAAAGCAAAAATATTGTGTTAATGTAAAGCAGTCATTAGAAGGAAATTATTTATGTTGATGTTATTATATTTTCTGCTCTTTTGTGGTTTGGCAACATTAGTTTCTGTAATTGATATTCATTAAGTATTAGTATAATTGTTTTGTGACATTTTTTCATGCACTCTATCACATCAATAAAGATGAACAAACTGATCATTTGCTTTGGTTTCAGATTTTGTTATGAGTAACCCATAGTTTATATAGATTACATTAGTTAAGAATGATTCAGTAGTTTTGTTTGAGTGTTCACTTTAACCTTGTCATACTTGCATGTTAACTAAACCTTCCTTTCTTGAAATGATTTCTACAATGGAGAGCTATCTCATGTGAACAAAATATTGTTTGAGTTGAAGCCAATATCTGTAAACAACATAAAGCACCAGAGTTAAATATTTATTTATTAATTAATTGTGCAACACTGTTATTTTTTGATTCCTTGGATCTTTTGTTTATTCTGGTTAAGCTTGGTGAATAAATATGTGACTGTTTTTTTCAATTTTGTATACACAGTATCAAGTATAAGAAGTTTTATGTTTATATGATTCCTTAGATCATGATCAATATCATAAACATGGTTGCTTGTAATTGTAAATGGTATTTAGATGGCAATGATTACTTTAACATTGACAACTGTTTCTTATAGCATGGTTAAGCTGATAAAGGCATTTAAGATTTCATAGGTCGTATTGTCCACATATTTTCATTTTAAACAGATTTATGATGATCTAAGGCATAGTTAATGTTTTATACTCACCACACAAGTTAAGAGCAATGTGAATAATATTATTTTCTTTGGGATATTTTGTTTTGATACTGCTTCATGAAGATGTTTTTCACTAGATGTCAGTTCTCTGTAATGTTTACAACAAATAAAATTAAAAAGATTTACTTGAATGTTACTGTTGTCTTTTGTGATGATGTTAGACTTTTTTCTTTGCTTTGCACTGTATATAATAAATACTTTTCACTTGGATGTGGTATGTTCACTTCCGTAATGAATGGTGAGAGCAATTCCACTTTATTCTACATACTTGTATTCCCCTCATCTATATACCTCCATAGATGTCAGAATGTTCTCTACTATATCAAGCAATGTGATATTGTCTGTTTCATTAAGGTACGTTTATCTTCTTGAATAGGAAAGAGACATACAAACTCACGATGTGTTTAACTTTTCCATTTCTGCACATAGTCTAACCTAATACCTTTATTTTGATTTCTAATTATGACTAACCTTTCTCCAAGTTACTGTTCTGTAGTCATACAAAATCTATTTTCCTTTCTTGTAATGACTGCATTATGGACTGACCATCAAAGAAGCTGTGGCATCTGAATCTGTTTGCTTGTGATACCAGTAATTTACTTATCTGAATCCATATAGCGTTTGCTTGCTATACCAGTAAATTACTTAACAAACAGGAATATGTTAGATCTTGATTTTACGATAACCCATGTGAATTACTTGCTTTTCAATTCATTATGGACTTGTTTGTGTTAAGAATCTTTTTTCTGCCTTATATTTCTTGCCCTGCATTCGACGTTATCAAGTCTGACTCTTGCAAGAGTACTTCACAGGAGTCTCATTAGACTTGTGTGTAATGATGTAATAAATATTTTTTTATTAAATTCTTTGAAACGTTGTGTGTATATACAAATCATATAGTGTGACAGGCAGCAAGTCAAGCACTTCTTTTTAAGTCCAGCCATTGAAATTCGATAAAATTTACGACGACAAAAAATTGCCGCCGCGATTGGCCATTTACATAATACGCGATGGCAAAATGCCTTATTATGGCGGCAATTTCAAATTACATTGTTTACCGTTTTGCACATGAAATTTCTTACTTCTCTGGCATAATTTCAACTGTTCTGAATTGTCTACATTGGCAGAAAAGTGGGGGACATTTAAAATCGTGAATCCCAAACACGAGGACTGAGCATACCCTCACAGTCTTAACTTCCTTTTCTGTCACAGCCGAAATGTTTACACAACAAGCACAAGAAGATCTTTAGTTTCACTCCATATAGCACACAAGATGAAACATGTGACAAACATTAATATAATATAGCAACATGATAGACTTTTGTTATTTAGTAATTAACAGAATTAAATGCTTAGCAAACCAAACGTATGAAAACACCAGACATTAACTTATCTTTAAATATCACAGGGTTTAATTTACAAGGTGATTTTCTTTTGATATTCATTTATTTGAATGAACATCACATGAGTGAGTGTATATAAAATATATTTGTTTTTTAATAAACATTCCCCCATCTGTAGAAGTACCAGACAGTTCAGGTATTGCACATGTATATTTTTCTTTTTAATGATAAACATGTCCCTTGAGTATAGCAATTTGAAACAATTTTATGTTTTGTGATGTCTCATCATCATGAGTTAATATCTGTGGTGGTTGTACTATACATTTAAGCAAAAGAAAACTATGACAAAATTTAATCAATTTACTAACAATATAATTTTATTTTTAAAAGCACTCAGTGGGAGGCTAAAAATGTGATAAAGAAAGTGTTTAGAACTTAATTTTCAGTTCATTTTCCTTGTATCAAAATGTGCTAAATGTGCCATGAACTTAATTTTTGACTCATTTTCCTTTGTATCAAAATGCACTAAAAGTGCTGTAAACTTAATTTTCAACTCATTTTTCTTTGTATCTAGTGTGCTAAAAGTGCCACGAATTTAGTTTTTAATTAATTAATCTTCATATTTGTGTTAAAACAGCAATGTGAAAGAAGTTTTCAACACCATTTTGCTTTGTTTATGATAGAGATCTTTCTCACGTTACATATGGATTTTATTATTACATTCATGAAAGTAATCAGTGTTGGAGAGTTTTATGGCATTTAGTAACACAAAAAGTGTTAAACAGTGTAAAATGAGCTAGCTATGCTATAATGTTAATAAATTATAGAATGCTTAAATAATTTTATTTAGTTGAAGAAAAAGTGAGTGTTTGGCATTTTTGTGACGGCAAATAATTGCTGCTTTTTGCGAAAATACAGTGGAAAATGCACTGGCAATTGCCGAATGCCGTCGCAAATTTCAATGGCTGAATCCTATGTTCAGGTTTTGTTTGTCCCTGTATGACTGTGCATCTTCCATGCTCACGATCTCATAACTTCCCGTCACCATCTTGGAAGTAACTTGTGTTTTTTATATTATTGTTTCTCTAATTTTTATTGATGAATTTGTTTATTTTTGTGTGTTTTGCTTATCTTTTCTTCTTCTGTTTAGAGTTGTGGGACCTGATAACATAATTGATATCTACTTTGCTCTGTTATTTAGTCTTCTGTTCTAAATATTACACTCTATGTTTTATTCTTCTATATTTACTTCATATTACACTTTGTCAGTGCAGGACTCAACGGCAATAAGGAAGCCATTTTGTTTTGTTTAGATTTAGATATTTTACCTGAGGTTTGTTTGCTTGTTTATGCAGCACATAACATTTTTACAATTACAAACACTACTGTTGAGTCCTCTAAACCCCCTATAGGACAACTTGATTGTGCAGAATAACAGATTCACCTAAGACTTGCTAAAGTTCTATACAGGAATCTTTTTAGACTCGCGAAGGCTAATATCAGATTTGAAAGCCTGTTTATGAATAGATGAGTTCATTGTTTCTGTGCTGGGAGAGTGATTAATACCGGTGTGTTGGTTGTGATCTTTGTTGAATGTCCTTCCATATTGATCTTTTTTCTTCTCTTCTCATTCTACACTGACGTGATTACTACTATTCCCAACATATATCTCCGCTTTTACTAGGCATATGCTAGAATCAACATCCATCATAGTATTGAAATGCAAGAAAATTAATTTAATTTGAATTTATATGTTACTTTGACTGCAAGTACTTACTTACAATAATCTAATAACAACATATATTATTTTACAGTGTTCACACTTACCATACAAGACAAGACAAGTATATAGTCATAGATATTGAAAAACATTTTTCTGCACAAGACTAAGTGCTGTAATCCGAAACCATCACACAATGACTTAAACTATTAATATGAAGTTATATATTTATATCCACAAGTGTCTTGCTGAGCACACAGGGTAATTAATAATAATATTCATATTTGGTTTATTATAATTCAGCATAAAAATGTAGCCTCTTAAACTGTAAATTTACACTTAATCCTAACCAATAAACCAACATTCTAATGCAGTTCATTTAGGAAGTGATACACTTGTACAAAATGGCCAGTCAGGGTAGCTTTTTTAGACATGCCACTTTTCCGGCCTAGGCCACTGAGCTTTCATTGGTGCGGTCGTTGCAGCTTGAAACTTTTTAACAACTGGGTCAAATGTTTTTTTTTAACTTCGTAATTAATCCATTAAGATTAAATAAAAGAATAGCAATGTAATAATAAACACATAATTTGTCAAGTCCTTGCTTCAACTACCATTCATATTTTACCCACCATATTTTACCCCCATTTTATGTATAAAGTTGTTTCATTGTCTGTCTGATTATTTCTAGTCTTCAACCAGGGGGTTCCCAAATCACAAAAACAGACGTTAAATACCCTGTGTATGGTTACTAACTGCTTTGGAAACCTTCCTGATTATATTAATTTTAGAGCTATTTATAGGCTTAAATGGAAAAATTTCCCCTGACCCCTATCGAAACATTAAGTGGCATGTCTGCTTTTTAGAAAATCTTCCTAACGTCCAATGGTAAATTGACAAGAAAATCATACTATTGGTCATTCCCAGTCATTAACAATAAAAGTATACTAATGGTCATTCCCAGTCATTCACAATAAGAACATACTAAACAACTTACAAATAAATGAAAGGTTTTATATATTAATCTTAGTATATATATATATGTTGTATAAAAAGTAAGCAATCTAACAAATTTTATTTTATTTTTGATTGTATTGACCCATAAGTCTTTGCAAGCTAGCATAAAGTTGCAAAAGGTTTATGATGAAGTGCTGGTTCAGAAAATGAAGCCAGTTGTAGGTAGTTTCCAGGTACAAATTGTAGGTAGTTTCCACATGCAAGTTGTAAGTAATTTCTACTTATAATATAAAAACAACAACTTTATTTATTTCCTCTAATAAACTCAGCATTTATTTAAAAATTTCTGATATGGTAAAATATAATTTTATTATTCTACCCTTTTGGTATATATATACTATTATTATCATTGAGATTTCAATGTCTGTATTACACCATCATTAAACCATCATTTCTGCCTGTTTGATTGATTTCTAGTAAAAGCCCCTTTCATGTGGAAGCTAATAAATATGAAGCCAGTTATGTAATTGTTAATCTTGTACCATCTCCAAAGAAATGTTTTTCTTGAGTGGTTTGTTAGGAAAAATTAGCAATCTTATTATATCGACCATAAAAAAAGTTAGTGATCTTATTATCCTGGTCGTAAAAAAATTAACAATCTTAATATCTTCATCGTAAGAAAATATAATTTTGATTTATTCAGCCTAAATATTAATTTTGTAATCAATTATTTTATGTTTATATAATCGATTATCTGATAGCTCCTTTTGTATTTATTTGATTGCTTCATTATTACCTATAATTTTATATACATCACATAAAAAATGCCTTTGTTTAACTTAATATGCCCAAAATCTGCTATGTGTAGCTTTCAATGCACGTACCCTTATTAAAAGAAATAATAAAATGCTGTCATAAATGAGATTTTATGGCTGCTACAACAATTAAGAGCAAATGCAATGATAGAATCTGTAAATATGGAGGCATGGTGGTCTTCAAATATTTCTGGTATTTATGTCAGAGGTAGTTTTCATAAAATTTAATTAATTCCCAAAATTTTAACGGTCTACCTACTGCGGTTCTAAAGACATTGGCATTTGAATTTTGGATAAAATACAGACTTACATTTTACAGACCAGGCCTACAAACTTAAATAACTCTCCTTTAACTTATTGGATTTGCATAAAAATTGATACAGACATACATACTATTAGGACCTACAAAAGTATCCACAAAAAAAATCATGCCTGCGTCCATAATAGTGGCTGCAGCAATACAATTATTTATTCGGATCGTGATAATCTGGTCCTGAAAATACACAAGCACAACCATTTTGAAATTCTATTTTGATACATTCTAAAACTACAACCTATGTGCTACAGCATATCAAAAATTCACCCTGGCATATGAACAGTTAACTAGAAAATTAATCTTAAATTTACCCTAAAAATCACTAATTTTCCTTAGCAATGCCTTAGTATCGTTGGGAAACATCAAACAACTGTAGAATTTGGTTCTCAAGATGTTTTTAAAATGAAAATCATTTAGAAGTCCCAGGAACCTCTTTGTTTTTAAATGGAGTCAATTAATCTCTCAAAGCTTCACTAAAAATCATTGAGTTGAGTTTCCTTTTTAACGCCCTTATCAACATTAAGAGGTACCTGTCAGGGTTAGCAGAAACTTACTCAATTTAGTAGCTCATGCTGACACAAAGCATCGTAAAGTTTCTGAATGTAAGTAATAAGTAATCTTTAAAGGGATTGTACACTTAAAAACCATAATATAATAAATATAAACCATAATATAATAAATACAACTTGTGATACTAGAATTCATACGTAATTTTTGAAAAAAAATCCCTCTTTCAAAGTAATATTACTTTCTTATTTCTCCTTCCATGCTCACGCTGTGCAGTTGAATCGCCATTTTGTTGTTTTCAAATAAAATTCAAAATGAGGCTAAACAAAAATGTAAACCTGTGATGTATTTTGTTGCATACAAAATCAAAACAAACTGAAACTTCAATAAAGTGCAGTAGGCCAGATATTGCAAATGTTTAACCAAAAATTTATTTCACAGACAATTCTCTGTTATTTAATCGGAATATCAGCAGTGAAAAAGGATATAGATCATTTTCTAAGGCTAGAAAATCGGAAATTCCTCTTTGAAAAAGCATAATGATTGTTTTCTAAGGCTAGAAAATTGGAAATTCGGCTGTGAAAAAGCATATATGATCGTTTTCTAAGGCTAGAATATCGGAAATTCGGCCATGAAAAAGCATATATGATCGCTTTCTAAGGCTAGAAAATTGGAATACCGGCTGAGAAAAAGCATTCATTATTGTTTTCTTAGTCTGGTAAATCGGAAATCCGGTCATGGAAAAGCCTCATGGAGGTTTCTAATGTCTAAAAATCAGAACATATTATATTAGATGTGATATAAGTGTGGCCATCTAAGGTGACCCTAAAAAGTTTATACAAGAAGAGCATCCATTCCAAAATATAGAGGAAAAAATACAAATAACATTGCTTGTTATACCCCAGGAAAAATTCAATTAGTCTCTGACGTTAAGCCGGTGCTCCACTAGTTGAGAAAAGTCGCATGATTTGACATATTGTGAAGCTGCCCATGTACAGATAACGTCTCTAGAGAATCACTTCACAAAGTCAAACCGCACGAATTTTTCCCCTTAGTGGAGCACCGGCTTTACATATGAGATAATAAAAATGACGATAATTATTCCCAAATGATCATATTCGTTATGTTTGCAATATAAGTTGAGAAATAGAACAGACTTACTTGAGGTATATTTATGTTTTTTAAACTACAGGATCATCCTGAATAAAAACCCCAGGAGGAAGGCATCATTTATTATTTACATTATTTTGTTTACACATGCTGATGCGAATCAATATAACACTGAACTAGCATGGCCTATAAAGTAAGTAGGGTTGTGTAAAAATACACTGCTTTACAACGTGATCAATAACAGTGACTGTGAAAGATTTATGTGAGGACACGATGTTAATTTTATTGCTGTTGCAACATGTTAATCCAGGATATTAAGAAAGAAGCTGGGTTAGCCTCCATTCATTATAGTTTTGACTGCTTTTCTTAAGCTGGTCTGTGAAAGTGTGAAACAATGTATGTCACATGCATAATTACGCATATTAATATTTTTACCCAAGAAGATCTTATCCTGTACGCATATGATATCTATCGAACATTTGTAAATTATTTTGTTTAAAAAAATAAAACAAATCAAAGCTTGCTGAAAAAACTGTTACTTTTTTAGCAAGTCAATAGGAAACAAAATATTAGTGTTTAAATATATTAAATATATTTGCAAAACCATAGAATGTCCATCTTCACTTATCGAACAATAATCGGTTTGCTTGAGGTCTAAAAAATGATATACAAATAATAAAATCAGTGAAAAAATATTCTAAATATATATACACAGCAATGGCCCCGCAACACATCATACAACAGAGTATCACTAATTTAAAACCATATCTTGAACAAACTGCAGTTTAGCTAAATGATGTGTTGCAGGGCCATTGTGGTGTATAAATACCAATTTTGAGTGAATTATTTCTAGCATTAAAAACCTTTATGACTGCTACTACTATATAAGAATATAAGAAGACCCATGGCTTCATGACCTAGGTGTTTTGCAGATTCTATCATGTACTTGCTCTTAAGCTGTCAATAGTGCTCTTTTAGGACTGTTGTTACAATATTCTAACTTAACAGCCTATTTACTAGCTTTAAAAAGAAATTTGACCTTGGAAAGAAGGTGCTTTATTTCACTGCCTTTTCCTTTATCATTGACTTCTGGTTCACAGGAAGTGTAGTTCTGTGTCTGTAGAGCCTGTTTATTTCTAAAAATAAACATGAAAAAAATAATGATTTTCTGCCTTTATGAAGTCAGTGTGTGTGATGCTTTGTTGCAGACACTACAATATTTTACCTTACTAGAGCTATCTTGAGTGACTTAAACGGCCATTCTATCTTTCAAAAGCTTATCATTAACTTTTTTTAATGGAAATTGTATGGAAATCTTTTTTTTACACTACGTAACTTTCTAACCAATCTTGTTAGCTTTTAAAGCAATATTGCTGAAGACTACTGATGTCAAGGCTGTGGAAATCCAGCTGAATTACCGTAAGCCATGTTTTAAAATTCTGCAATTATTCAATGGGTAAATTCTAGAAAAAGGAAGTTGAAATTTTGAAAAAGATAATGGCTTTTCCTTATTATTTACATCTTGTTCACAGGAGGAAGTGCTTGGCATCTGTTAATTTATAAGAATATATTTCATGACATTAATCTTTTTTCCTTTAATCTTAATCATAAGAAAGATATATGTTTTTTTTCTTATGACTATGCCGTAAACTGGCTGGTATGCAAAATAAAAAGGTTAACAAACAATACAGTAAATGATATATCAGAATAACAATGACAATGCACTACTTCACACTATTGGTAGCGCTGGATCTATAATAATTTAAGGAAATAAATAAATTGTATGGAAATTATTATTATAATCCAATTTAATTACATTTGTACAATTTTCTAAAATTTAGCCAGTGAAATTAGAAAATAAAAACATACGTAAGGTTGTGGTAGTGTTGATAAGGTTGTGTTCTCCTTTGTGTACTGTTTCAAATTATTATATTGTTATAACAGTAAGAATATACGAATTATAATCAAGTAAAGTTAAATTTGATATTGTTGACTAATGATCAGTCATACATGTTGTATGCAAATATCATTACAGGATTATGAAAATGAATCAAATTTTACTAAATTGGAGGTATGCTGGAATTTAAGAACTGAAAGTATGTTGGAATTTAAAAAGTCATCAAAATGTACTTACTGTTGGAAAGTGACTCTATGCTGTTATTTCGGTTAGTTGGTTTTAAGTTGCAACCAAGACAACAGGAAAAACTCTATTGGAATTTTGTCCGCTTGTTAAATGGATTAGAGTCTGAGGAAGGTAAGCATATGAAAACAGAAAAATATTAGTCAGTATGTCAAATCAGTGGGAAAATTACATCTGTTTTTCCTTATGTTTGTTGTTATGGCTGATATTAACATATATTTTTTCTATATTAGTATTTGTTTTAAAATTATCTAGTCCATTTTAACAAGTTCATTAATGTAACCTCAACGTTCTTATGGATAGGAGCAAAATTACTTAGTAAAGCATTGTCAGAAACATATTCAATATTCCAAACTTAACAAGAAGCTTTAGCCAGCTTACATCTGTATTTGAATAATGGCACGCCTATAAATGTTTTTCTTGAATATCTTATTATTGTTTCTTACTTTTTCTGACAAAATTTCATTATTCTTACACACAGGAAAATCCTTTCCATGCTTTAAGTATGCTTATGCATTTCAAATAAAACTCTCCTTTTCTTGACACACTACATAAACTGTAGTTTGCTCACTTACAGCAATATTTACAAGTTGGGGCTGTACATAAACAATAAAAAAACATTAGGCAGAGAGATATGTGTTCTTCACAGAGCTTGTGACAAATTTGAAATTTTTTCACTACGTCGTAAGTGAAGGAAACAATGTTAGGTGCATTAAATTAATTAAAACTACCATGAAAACAAAGGAACTCAGTGTGCTGTTAAATGTAAACTTCAAACTCATTTTTCCCATTCATGCATGCTAAGCACAAATATCGCCTATCATGAATTATATTTTGTTATTACTACATAGTGTTTCTACTGCATCATAAAAATTTGGGATGATCAAGTCCATCCCCAGGTTGCCATATTTTTATGTCGGACATGCTGTGACTTGAGGAAAATATTTTGCCTTTTATTCTGAACTTCTAAGCTGTTAAATAAAGTATTTAAACCTTCTTTCTGCTGTTGCAAAATATTAATTTGCTAAAAGTGTTGAAATTGTATCCTGTATTATATAAAACATGAAATTGGTTGCTTTCTTAGTCTAAAACGATAGCTCTAACATCAAAATTGAAGACTATACTGGTCACTCAGCTATTCTTACAAGCAGATTGGGTTGAAATGCATTTATTTCTCTTGTTAAATGTTTTATAGTATATATATATATATATAAAACAAATTAAAAAGGCACAATTCTCTTTGAACAATATTTCAGCTCTTACGAGTCTTCATCAGGTTAAAATAAATGATAGATTGACCTACTTGACCTAGTAGCATAACATTTACATGGCTGGATTTACTTCCAGCATGGGATGTTCTTTGGAGAGGATGTTATCTTCCTTGATTCTAGCACCCTTTAGGAGTGCCCATAGTTTCTTCAGTTGATAAAGATATTCTGGAACCATGGTTATGGTCTCCCACTTATATACGTCTGGGAAGGTTGGCAGATGGGAAAAGACATTTAGTTATTTGTTTTGTTGTTTATGCATAACCAACCTCATCAGCATGTTCTCCTTATTGACACAAGTTTACCTAGTTTTCTAATTTTTACTGTATTATTGTATATATATCAAACATAACTAATAGTTAACTGTTCAACAACACAAAAAGCATAAACATACACTCCCACTTTTTTACTTATGTTTTGATTTATAACTTAGCTTATTTATACATTTTTTCTGTAAGAAGGTGTTGTATTCTACATATCAATTTTATACTATGACAGGCCTCGAATTAAGCCACCGCGAAACGCGAATCGCGGTAAGAATTTAGGAATTCGCGATACGCCTCGAATTAAGC
>JANTOQ010433016.1:0-11676 GCA_027564595.1 Bythotiara depressa
TCATAAATTATGACACATGGAATATTTGTTTTTCTGTTCACTTTCATAGAAAATGGATGTCAAATTAGAATTATCCATAATATATATATTCATACACTCCAATACTACTTTTCATAAATTATGACACATGGAATATTTGTTTTTCTGTTCACTTTCATAGAAAATGGATGTCAAATTAGAATTATCCAACAAAATTTGTTCTATGTTGATGAAAAACATACTATTGGCAGAATCTCAAACAAGACATAACAAATATTGTTTTTGTACATTTACCCATGCACCTGGAATCCACTTACTTTTTGTATTATGATAAGATCTTTTATCTATCTTCCTTGTGAGAATTATGTTGGTAGCAGCACAAATGAATTGACGGTATTCTGAAATATGACTACCATCATTTTCAAATGTTGAGTGTTGAGCCTGGTGTTGTATATGAAGATGTTTGCTACTTCAAAAGAAGAAGTATGATGGTTGTTGTGGACAGTATTTGTCAAGATAATGATGTAAATAATTGATTACAAAATTAGCACCTCTACCATAGTCTACAGCCTTGTCTATCAGATATGTGGTTTGTCTCATAAGTGCTTCATAACACACTCCATATAAATAACATTTTCTGTGTTTTTGAAAAAAATAACACCAGGATGCAGAGGATTGTTTAGGTAGTACACCATATAGTCAAATGAGTAGCAGAACATAACGTTTTGAGAATTGTGTATTTTTAGCCTGGATGAAGATATGATTTTTTAGATTTTTGCATACAGCTTGCAGCATTTCTAATTTTCCTGGTTAAGCAAGGCTTCAGACTTTTCAGATTCATTTTTATTTCTGGACTTAACAACTAACAATATGTTTCCTTGGCAAGTGAAACATAAATCAATTTTAGGCTTTGTAGCTTAATGATTAGGTGTGATTCTCCCTCTTCTTGTTCTTTGGAAACAACAGAATAAGGATCTAACTGAACAGATCTCACAATGTTTGTACATGACTGTTGACTGGAATTTGTATATAAGATTAAACGTAACCTTACAAATACTTTAATTCGCCATCAAGAAACAATATCATCAGGTACAAAATCGCATTGTTCTTCTCTGTCAGTTGGGTAGTCTCTTCTGTTTATTCATTATAAAGCTGAAAGCACAATTTTTTATGTTTTCAATACACTTCTTTCACTCTTGCTTTTTTCTCATATTTAATACTTTTTTTGACATTTTTCTTATTTCCCCGGGTTTTTTTATCATTTCCCCATTTTTCCTGTCTATCATCAAATTAGTGTACAAAACAACAGTTTGTGTGTTTGTGTGTACTGGTACCAACATAATTCTAACAATTAAAATATACAAAACATCTATACAAAAAGTAAGTGGATTCCAGGTACATGGGCAAACATACAAAACAATTTCGCGTTCTGTCTTGTTTGAGATTCTGCCAATTGTATGACTACTCTGAATATTCTTTGCCTGAAGAAGAAATCATTTAACAGAAATACTTTCACATAGAAAGAATATTGTCCAATGAAACAACTATCAAAATAAAGGAAATTATACGAATACCCTTGTTTATTTTTCCTGGTGTTTTTCCTGTCATTTTTAACATAAGATTGCTCCATTTTAAATTTGTTTTCTTATAAAAAAACGGGAGCAAAAATAGTAAATAATTTTTTTCTGTGTGTTTTCACTTTCCAGGTCACATACTG
The DNA here is from genome assembly GCA_027564595.1 of Bythotiara depressa. Taxonomy (NCBI): domain Eukaryota; kingdom Metazoa; phylum Cnidaria; class Hydrozoa; order Anthoathecata; family Bythotiaridae; genus Bythotiara; species Bythotiara depressa. Next base: position 1,697 of record JANTOQ010433016.1, read on the forward strand.
GAAATTATAAACAGAATTAAGGGAATAGTTTGTAAGAAAGCATATTGGTAAAAGCTTTACTTAATCAATAAAAGAATATTGTTAATTCAAATGAGATCCTAGGTAGCACATCTGGAATAGCTGATTTGAGTCACCCCCTAATGCTATGAGTTTAGGAAAGAATGATCACTTAAACAAAGTGAAGTCATGGTGAAAGAAAACTTCATAAACATTACATGGAGAAATGGAGACACACAAGTTGCAAGTTGGAAATGTCACTTCTCATGTGGTTGTTGTAAATACATACACAGACCAACTGAAATTTGACAGTGTTTCTCAGGATTTGTTGTTGATAAAGAATCTACTTATCTCATCAACAACTGGATATAGATGACAACAGCTTGCTGATTGAAAATCAAAAGTACTTTCTACTAAGTTGTAATGCCACAAAAAGTTTATATTTTATGTTTTTTTATGTTTATATTTTAATCTATATTGTGGTTTCTACAAACCGGTTGGTACAAGCCTGTACAAAGGCACCAGATATCATGTGAGAAAGTTGATTTGGCCAATCAGCATTGTGTATTTTCCATACTGTCCCCTTGCAAAATTGCAGCCAGGTAATAATGTATAGTACAGTTCTTTCAAACTATATTTTGTATGCCTTTAACTTTTAATGTCATATTTGTAAAGAACAGGCTTCCAGTTAAATACTCAAGCATTTTATCTCCACCAAAATGAATTACGAATTTATTGATCACAAAACCTTTAAAGACAATCCATGACGTGCTCTTGTCAAGATAATGTACAAATTTTGGATTTTCTAAAATGAGAAAGAAATTACTGAAAGCTGATTTTAGGTGGAGATAGAAGGCTATGAATTGGTGTCTGACTTTAACTTATTTTATATTTCACTAGCTATTATTAAATTACAACATAATTAATTATACTTCTTTTACAATACCTGGTAAGTGTCAACATGTACTAACAAAAGTTCATTTAAGCAGGGATGCAAAGAATAAACTTCTAATTCCAATTCCATTAAAAAGCAATAAAAACTTACGTTGCTACCTTCGTCGTTTGTGGTGGTTGGAAATGTTGTGCTGTTTTCTGAAAGTAAAAAGTTAAAATAGCTAAATTGAATGTAAAATGTAAATCAGGCTATTATAAATAATAATAATAATAATACTCTTTTAAAAGATATATATTCTTTCTAACATATTTAACTATTTCAACTATATAATTTCAATGAACCAATTGAGATATATGACATGATGTTATAGGTGTGTTCATATTTGTGATGTTATAGGTATGTTCATATGAGTGTGAGAACCAACTCTTACATCCTTTATTGTATTGTGGACAAACATGGAAAAAGGCTTATGATATTAGTAGTATACACTGTGTAAAAAGGTTTACACATCAAATATTAAAATGCTGTGCATGCTCACTTTTTACAAACGCAGATAATGCTTACATAATTTTACATAGTAAGTAATTTCCATAAAATTTAACTTTTACTGAGGCACTTCTGAAGCAATGGAATTTTGATCAAGCATTTTGACATTGTGTACCATTTTGCAAATAATGCCACCTATACATTAATCTGAATAAGACTGTTCATGGTTAAGCTAAACAGACTATCAACATACCAGCATCTTCAAATGGCAAGCCCTTCAATATTTGACAAACTATTAATTTTTGTAAATCTGCTTTGTTGATTTTATTAATAATCCAAGTGATAGTGCTGGTAAAGATAACTGCATAATGTTGTCACTAACAGGAATTTTTAGCAATTTTCTATAAAACTTACTTATAATCATATTATCAATATTTTGTTTTACCATTTCTCTGATAGTGTTGCACAATCTGTAAAATATACCTAGGGTGTAATGGGAGGATGTTAATTCTCCTAACACAATCCAACATGTCACTTTCTATCTCTCCCTTAATGGCTGAACAAGTCAATCCAGAGTTAAAAGCATTTCCGGAATATATAAAATTTTTGTGCATATTAATTGGTGGAAAATGTTGACCTTTAATGATTCTATAAGGACAAAACTAACAGGACTTTGTTGCAGATGTTCTCATGCCAAATGCATATTTGTGAAACCATTCAACAGAAGTTGTTTGTGTTCTTCTAAAGCTGTAATGATGGCCCTGTCAGTGGCAAAGTGAAACCAATAGCGAGGTTGACTTGAAGTAAACATCATCATAATTAGGGTGTTGATACTGCTCCTGGGCACTTTGATTGGATAAGTAACGAATTTATAATAACAGTAAAAATAGACTAGCATATAGCTTGCAGCTGGCTGATGCCCCATACATTTGTTGGTTGAGGAGATCCAGCCATTTCATTCTGTTAAGTGATTAGCACTAGTTTAAAAGTATCACTAATACTTAGCCTTTTTGTTGATGGGAGCTCATGTCAAGATAAGACTCCATATCCTTAATGGGATAGTGTACAGATTTTAATGGTAATAATAACATTTTTCTTGGTAGGTTTTGGAAAACGAAAGTTAAATAAGAACAGTGCCTAAGATGTTAGATGGTCATCTGAGGGTGATTGGTTTGACATTATTCAAAAAAGGTCTGTGTTATTTGGAATGGCTAGAATTATTTTAAAATATTACATATTGCATATCCTACGGTCTTTCTTTTTACATATGGTCACAGTTACTCAATACCTTGTTCATCATTCAACGCGCGCATAGCAACAACTGAAGCTAATAATCACGCATTCAAACTAATTATTTGTGTATGATTTTTTATTTCATGGTTTTGTCCAAATAGTTCATTATTCAAAAAAATAAATATCCGTGTTTTTTTCACTGGTTGCAGGTACTTTTATACTTCGTGTTTACAGATTGTATGATAGACCGTAGTCTATATAAAAATGTTTTCTATAGACTATGAATAAACTGATTAATTTAAAAATTCCAGCTGGCGTTTTACATACCTGTCAGGTTATTTTAAATTTCTCAGAAAAAGGAAGAAAGAAGGAACAACCAAATGACCAAAAATGATGAAAATTCAACTCTTTAACTCCAACATCTTTATTAAGCTAGGGAAATTGCAATAACGGCCATAAAATCTCACTTGCAACAACTTTTCTAAACTTGATGATTTTTGTAGCGATGTTAAAATTTTAAAAATACTTATTACACTGAAGTTTATTAGTAATTAATACAAAACAGTCTGGGAACGAAGTTGTAAAAATCATTAACTTCTGTTTTTCTTCTTCTTAGACAGGCAAAGTCAAAGTTTTGTCTATTCCCAGAAAACCTTAACATAACATGATACGTGAGACATTTTATTTTTATCCATATTTTGAAAACAATTACAAAAAGGTGTGTGTAGAGAACTCAGTCATTAAGACCCCCTGGTTCCACATAAATTATGAAGGTTTCCAATGGGAAGTTTAATATAACCAGGAGGTATACAAAGGGTTAAGGTTGCAGAAAAACACTTGTACTAATCACTTTAACAAAAATGAGTAAATCATCTGCAACAAGTTAATTCCACTGGGGAATAAAAATAATATTGACAACTATATAGAAAGTGTTCTTTCATCATTTGGGAAGTTTTCTAAGAAATTTATAATTAACGACAGGTATGTCAGTGCAAATGCCAGCTTGAAATTTTAATAGAATACTAAAATGAATGAGCTATTTTACCCAGGGGGTAATGGAATAAAGTATAGGTGATGTATTTTCCTTTAATTGCTTATGATTGCAAAGATAAAAATGGATATGATTAAACCCCGACTGGCAAATTTTTGATTTAGAATGCTGTTAGAGAGGAACTGGCATTATTACTACAAACTAGGGAAATTGAACTAAACAAAATCATTTATATTTCCAGTCATCTGTATGTGATTGCAAAGATAAAAGCAGCTTATGATTAAACACCCTGACCAGCAAAATTTTGATTTAGAATGCTGTTAGAGAGGAACTGGCATTATTACTACAAACTAGGGAAATTGAACTAAACAAAATCATTTATATTTCCAGTCATCTGTATGTGATTGCAAAGATAAAAGCAGCTTATGATTAAACACCCTGACCAGCAAAATTTTGATTTAGAATGCTGTTAGAGAGGAACTGGCATTATTACTACAAACTAGGGAAATTGGACCAAACAAAAACGTTTTTATTTCTAGTCATCTGTATGTGATTGCGAAGATAAAAACGGATTATGATTAAACCCCCTGACCAGCAAAATTTTGATTTAGAATGCCGTTAGAGAGGAACTAGCATTTATTACACAAAATAAAATCATAATAGTCGAGTTAGATTAACTCATTAATGCATACTCTCCCTGGAAAGGAATTGGTCATTTCTTTGCTATTTTGCTTTTTCCAGGGGATAAATTATTGGAAATATAATGCAAAATAAAGTTGATAAGACTCCCGGGTTCCTCATCAAATTACAAAGGTTTACAATGGGTGGTAGTTTTAGCTGTATAGCAACCACTTATTCTCAGTTGTTTTTTGTGTATGAAAAATTTGCACTTCCAACACCTAAACCATTGATGGCCGCACTAATTTTTACATAGCAGGAGCAAAGATTTCTTACGTTAAAACATGGTTTTACAGCAATTTTATGCACTATGAACGAAGATTTCTTATGTTAATAAACTGGTTTGCCACGATTTTCCGAAAATTTTTTACAAAGAATTCTTACTTAAAATAGGCTTTTACAGTTAATTTACGTGCTACGAAGGAAGATTTGTTACGTTAATAAACTGATTTGCTGTGATTTTACGTGATAGGAATCAATATTTCTTACGTTAAAACAGGCTTTTATAGCGATTTTTTGTGCTATGAATGAAGATTTCTTACGTTAAATATGTTGGTGATCTCTTTTTATTGTTTCCTACTTTATAAATTTGTGGAAGTATACACTACTGCCAATTAATGTTTCTCACAAATTACGTATCTGTTAACAAGTACATCCCCCCTGAGATTAGTTTCTAATTGGAAAATTAACAATTGAAATATTAACCCCTTCAAACATCTATCTTCCTTCTTACAAGACTAATAGCAGAGGTGATATCATTTTGTAACAATTTTGTAAGCTAATATGCGAAGAAATGTTGCATGTCTCCACTGTAAAGATCACCCAGCCATTGAAATTTGCGATGGTATTCGGCAATTGCTGCCGTATTTTCACAAAAAGAAAGTCTTCAGGGCAATTATCTGCCATCGCAAAAATGCCTGTCACTTACTTTTTCTTCAACCAAATAAAATTATTTATGCATTCTACAGTAAGTAATTTACTAACATTACAGCATAGTTATGTAGCTCAATTTCCACTGTTTGATGCTTTTTTTGTTACTGGACACCATAAAACTCTCCATCGTTGATTACTTTCATGAATGTAATCAATGTGTAACGAGACATCTAGAAAGATATCTATCATAAACAAAGCAAAATAGTGTTAAAAACTTCCTTCGTGTTGCTGTTTTAACACTAATATGAAGTTAAATTAATGTAATGGTGCTTTTAGCTAGATATAAAGGAACATGAGTTGAAAATTAAGTTCATGGCACTTTTAGTGCACTAGACACAAAGGAAAATGAGTTGAAAATTAAGTTCAAAACACTTTCTTTATCACGTTTTTGGGCTCCCCATGAGAGATTTTAAAAAGTAAAATTATTATATCATTTACTACATTAATTAAATTTAAGTTTTGTTATAACTTTCTTTTGCTTAAAAGTAACAGTACAACCACCATAGATATTAACTCCCGATGATAATCACTTCTCATCTCAAAACATAAAATTGTTTCAAATTGCTAGACTCAAGGGACGTGTTTATCATTAAAAAGAAAAATATGCATGTGTGAAACTGTCTCAAGGGACATGTTTATCATTAAAAAGAAATATATGCATGTGCAAAACTGTCTCGTACTTCTACAGACGGGGATATGTTTGAGACAAAAAGAAATATATTTATATTTTATATGTACTCACTCGTGTGACGTTCATTCATATATATATAAAAATGAATATGAAACTTCTAAATAAAATCACCTTGTAAGTTTTAACCCCCATGATAGTTAAGAAATTAAATTACCTGTTAAAGTTAATGTCTGAAGTTTATACTCGTACTGGTAAACATTTAATTACTGAATAACAAAAGTCTAGCATGTTGCTATATTATATTAATGTTTCACATATAATCTTGTGTGCTATATATATAGGGAATAAAACTAAAGAAAAAACTTCTTGTGTTATTGTTTAAACATTTCGGCTGTGGCAGAAAAGGGAAGTTAAGACTGTGAGAGTCGAGCTATGCTCAGACGCTCATTTTGCGTGCTTGGGGTTCACGTTCACAAGTTTAAATGTCACCCACTTTTCTGCCGATGTAAATTCAGAACTGTTGAAATTATGCCAGAGAAAGTAAAAAATTTCATGTGCAAAACATTAAACAATGTAAATAAATGAAAATGCCGCCATAATGAGGTTTTTTGCCATCATGTATTATGTAAATGGCCAATCAAGGCAGCAATTTTTTTCAGTTGTAAATTTTATTGAATTTCATGGCTGTCACCAAATAGAGATTGCTACAAAGAGGCCATTATTCATATGCCAGAGATTTGCTGTTGCATTCCTGCATATGGAAACCAGGTGTAATGGTTCAGATTACACTGTTTTCCTGTAGCTAAAAGAGAAACAAAAAATAATTAATAATTACCGCATTACGCATCTATGGAACACTAGAAAAAATAATGATGAACAAGGTATTAAGTAACTGTGGCCTATTTAATATTTATTGTTTTTTACAACAACAAACATTCTAATATGGGACTATGAGACCAACATTAACACTTCTCACATACAGAGCTGATATATGATAAAGTATAAAATTTGAACTGGAATGCGATAACAATAAATATTTCATTGATTGCAACACAGAGTCCTGTTTGTGTAATGATCCTCAGAAGTAAAAACAAACAAAACCTATGTACAAAAACAATCATCCACTAATGAAAGGTTTACCATATCTAATCCTCTCAGATGTGTATCAACTATCATCCACTTTTCTTTTATTATTTCTGCATCTTTATCCACTAATGGCTCTCGTATTTTTAACATAATTTCCACTTTCCCGCCAACTGATTTCCTCCCTCTATCTAAATCCATCAACTAAAATAAAACAGTAAGTTTCAAAGCATACTACTGCTTAATGTACTTTAAATGTTACTTTCTGAATATAGAAAAGTATCAAAGAAAATGTGTGCGATAACTAAATGCTCCACAATTCAGATCAACAATTCAAAGCATTTTCATAACTAAATAAAATGAAGATTTGGTAATGCTTGAATGGTGCAGTCCATAAACTGGGTAACACAAACTCTATCCATTAAACCATTGAACTGAAATATATTGGAAACTAAAGGGAAAAAAAGAACATATTTCCAATACTCACATCTAGTGACTCATGGATTTCACATTTATTAGAGAAACCCTCTAATTTAATGAATGACTGACCAAGTGCTTTATCGCTCTTCAGGAATCCTCTACAGAAGAGAAAAATAACAGCCTTTACTTCCTCCATATCATGAGGAGAGCATTAGACTAGTTTAAAGGAAGAAACTTTCGCAGTCTGAAAAATTGGCAAAATGTTTGGAATCAACTTTCATGGATGATTGATTCTGAAATGTTTTGTGGAAATAAACAGATGAATATTTTGCAGGAATTAAGCTATTGCTAAGGTTAGTTTTGCAAAACATTTTGCAGGAATTAAATTTTGCTATTGGTAAAGTTAATTTTGCAAAATTATATTTCAAACTGAAGCACTTGTGAAAGTTAATACCAGTGAAATTTTATTAAGATTCATGTGAACAATAAATTTGATGATGAGTAAAGAAATATAGTATTAAATAAATATTCTTCTTAGTAATCTTTTTTCTTTAATATTTGCAAATTTGCCACAAAAAAAAGGTGAAAGTTTCTTTCTGCAGAAGTAGTTTTCTTTAAAATAGCCATAAATGTGAATCTATAAGTTAGAAAACAAAATATTTGCGAAATAACTGAAGAAGTCATCCTGAAGAAACAACTGTATTATTAATTTGAATTTGCAGCAAGTTATAACAAGATTTTCATTAGCTTAAAAATCAGTTGATAAAATCAGCATATGTCACTAAACTAATGACTCTTTATAGTTTATGTGAAAATATAAAGATCTTATTATAAAAAATATCATGTATTAGCAATTCAAATGTAATTGTTATACTCCATTACAAAACTTTATAACCCAAGTCATCGAGTCATTTCAACAACAACAGTTACTACTAATAGGATATTGACTGGTTTTTATATTAAAATACTTAAAGCCCACGATTGGAGGTCCAGCCAGAGCTTGCAAGGCCAATGCACTTTGACATACATCATAAAAACTGGCCAGTGTAAATTTTCTTACCTGAATTTTAAATTTTCTTACATTATGTTTCTTATAGAATTCCACAGTTTTTCATCATGGCTTCCAAAACCTGTATTATGAAATAGAAACCCTACCAAAATGCTGGGAAATTGTGGGAAACCAATCAAAATGCTATAATAACAGCACAGGGCACAGCCATACCTTACGTAATGTACTTTAATATTTAGAGTTTGTCGTTTGCATACTCTTGCAAAAGTACGATTTTTCCGGTCAATTGCAATCTTGAAGCTCTCATTAAATTCTAAAATGAAAGCAGAAATTACAGCTGAAATGATTTACAACTCATTTGATAACTTGCTCATCATATGACAGTAGAAATGTCAAACTAACCAACCTGGATTTATAGTTTCCTTTTTAGTAGTTGTGTTTCCACACTGTGGCTTTTCCTATAACAAGAAGTATTACGTAAAATGTCAAATAATAGTGTAATAGCTAACAAAACACTGATTCCTTCGAACAGTATCTATAATTAAACAAGAATCTCCAGAATGATAAATTATAACATTGAACAAGAATATTATACATTCACTGATTCGAATACTTTCTTACAACAAATCAACTGTGTATATACCTACATACTAACAGATAGGAGAACGGATGATAAGTAGTTAATAAACAAACTGACCTGGGGAAAAGGAAATTCATAAGTGACGTAAATATACATATCTTTAGGCTGCCAACCTAAAACAAACATCATGAATTGTATTTCTTATTTACATAATTATACACATACATGATGAAATATACGATCATTATTACATTAGAAACTTATAAAGATCTTACTATTACAGAAACATCTTATATCTTACAGTGAATCATTTAATGCAAATGAATTAACATCTAGATGGTTTGGTATTTGTTGTAAATATCACATCATATACATGGGCTGTTTATGTATACCTACTAATAATTGCAAACATTTTGGTAGCAACATATGAGGTGAACATTAAAATCTGTACATACCTGAAGGGAGAGGAACATTCACACATCTCACTATTGTCACTTCCAATTCTGAATCACTTAACTGAGGGTTGGACCTAAAATAGATTTTCCTACTAGTAAATTACAAAAAACAAAATACATATTATACTATATGTGGATTGCTCTCAATGCACAAATAGAATGTCTTAACTTCACCTTATTCAATTGAATGACCAGAAATTTGATTTCAGAATAGAAATAAAAGAGAATGAAGTACATTTAAATATCAAGGCTAATAATTCAATTCAATGCAGTCGAAAAGCATTTTATGACACATTAATTATGTATGAAAACACTGTGCGACATAGTGTAACACCACAGCGATAAATTGAGATTTTTCACTTTAGCTGGCGATAATTTTTCACTACAGGTGGGTGTGATGATGTATTATAATTTACACGTATGTCCTAAATTTTGAGATTTTCCTGATTAGCAGAGTAAATTCAGTCACTCAAATGAAAATTTCAAATAACATCAGGACTTTGACAATATGTAAATTTCCCTCTTCCTGATGTTTTTACAATGTGCAATGATCGTGTAAGCCTCAATGTCTCAGACATTTCTGTTTTTT
>JANTOQ010433127.1:0-21024 GCA_027564595.1 Bythotiara depressa
GTGAGTGTTAGGTTGAAAATAATATATCTCAGACATATAAGCTGGGGATAGGTCTTTGCCAAATTTATATGCACTCATACAAACACATTGATTAAATCGCTCAGCTGTATGTAGGTAACCAGTTTATGTTTTTAAATTCATCTACACCAACGTGAGATCTATTTCCTAAATTTAAACAGAAACGAATACGCTTATTTTGTGCTGTTTGTATCTTTTTGGAAATTTTTTTAATTTAAATTTGGATACCATGCAGAGCATGCATAATTGAAATGTGGTTGTATGAGAGCATTACAAAGAGTTCTATGCAAATTGAAATCTAAAAATGATTGCTTTGTATAGAGAAACTTCAACTTACCATTTATTTTACCTAACACCTTTAAGGCCATTGACTCACCAGAAAGACAGTCATTTAGTATACACCCTACATAGATATTCCACACTGGTATATTGCTTAATCTTAATATCTCCTTATGTCTAACTCATCTAATGATTTTAATTGCTTTTTGGTTCCATAAACTATACATTTCGTCTTATCCTCACCAAAATGAATACTTAACTTGTTTTCCACAAACCAATCACACAAAGAATTAAAACTGTCATTAAGATGGTATTCTATTACTTTTAAATCTTTATCTGTGAACACCAGAAAGAATCATCGGTGTAAAGAAAAAGGTCGGAACTTATAGATTGAGACATATCGTTTACATATAATAGAAATATCAGAGGTCCCAGTATGGATCCCTGTGGAACACTACATAAAATATCTCCAGGGTTTGAGTATTCCTTTTCAATATTAACAATAAATTTACTATTTTCCGAATATGACTTATACCACATAATTTATGATTCACTAAATCCTAGACATGCCAATTTCATTTATAAAAGATAAAGATAAAGATTTAAAAGTAATAGAAGACCATCTTAACAACAGTTTTAATTCTTTGTGTGATTTGTTTGTGGAAAACAAGCTAAGTATTAATTTAGGTGAGGATAAGACAAAATGAAATGTATAGTTTTTGGAACCAAAACGCGATTGAAATCATTAGCTTTAGCTTTTAATAAAGTGAGAAGTTGTAGCTAAATTTACAGGGGTCAATAAAATTTGATTGACAATTTTTTCCAGTGGGAGTTAAAAATACAAACTGAATTTCCAGGAGTAGTTAAATATATCAAAAGTTTACTTCTATTCCCCTGTATGTATAAAAATTGAATAGTCCCCCAGTGTGTCAATCAGTATCAATATCTTTGTGTTCCTTTTTCTTTTTTGAATAATCCCAACAGTCTTAATAAAAATTTTAATTAAAAAAAAAGTAATGGCGATAATATTTTAAATTTTAAGAATAAAATACTGTAATGGTTTATGAAAATGTTTTGAATTGATTTCCTTACAAGCTCATTCCTATGTTGTTTTTTACTTTGACTGGAGAAATCTTCACAAGCAGAAACTTTGAAGAAACAGAAATTTTGCTAAATATTTATTATTCAAAAACATAAACACAAACAGACTGTTCAGAGAAATCTTTGGAAAATTTTGAGAACATCAACTTTCATAAACAAAATATCCTTAGTACGTTTTGTAAATTAAACCTATGAAGTTGTGAAGTATATGTTTCAAGTTATGAAAGTTATTTACCATGCTGTTTTGTTGGACTGACTATGTACAGAAAGAAGTGTTTTTCTAGATAAAGAACTTGGCTCATAAAGGCTAATGATAGTCAACTAAATAGCGAAATGACGAAATAGCGAAATATCGAAATAACGAAATAATAATATCTTCTAATATCTGCATTAAGTCTTTAAAATCTAACTAAAAGTGGTATAAAACATAAAAAGCATTCTTAAAAATTGTTCCCTTGTTTTTAACGTAAGTTGCCTATGTACAATGGTTTTTGCCATCAGTTGAGTTTGAGCTGACGTGTATGAATGAAGTGAAATTTCGGCCTGAACTGAGTTTTATTTCGATATACATGGCTCTCTTTCTCCTCCGCAGTGGGTAAAATGTACTTTTCTTTCTTTCTTTTCTGCAAACATGTACGAAGAGCCAATGCTCATCATGTTTATAGAAACACATTGTAAACACCTCATTAATAATATATTCATTTTTCATTCATCTGAGTGTATCTTCCAAAAATGCAGAACTCTCTTAATTGTTTATGAATTCATTGGATTTTTCACAAATGTTTCGAACCGCTATACTTTGGAGAAGCAGGCTACAAAAACGGAATGGGAAATAATTTAGAATTTTTGTTTTCACATCGAAAAGAATAATGTCATGGAAAGAGGCTGTTCCTAACTGTTTCTTATAATATTCACACTACGTGTTCGCAACGATTGGAAGCGAAAAAATCAGAGTTGGCCACAATGCTGGTAATAATGTATTGGCACAAAATGCCAAAATTTCAAAAATAAAATTGCACAAGTGCTACGAAAGTGTTCATTGATATAACTAGAGAAAGAATTAAACTTTTCCTGTTTACTTTCCCAGTTTACCAACAACTAGAAAGTAACGCTTCTCTGCCTAATTGCTAAGATCAAGTGTAGCTTTTTTTTTTTACACCTCTGATCCAATGGTCATAAGCTGAGGGGCAATTTTATTTTTTTGCTTTGCTTTTAGGATTAGAGGTTATGACTATGTGTGCATTGCACTTTGCACACCTCTGGTCCAATGTCCATTTTGCCGATAACCATGTTGCGACTTATATACTGGAAGCTTCATGCTGGTAACAGGCGAACCGGAGAGGCATTTTAGCCTTCTTTGGGAGTTGCACACTGGTTGCACTTCCTTTCCATTGGACTCTGTGTTTGCTCTGTTGCAGGATTGCACTTGTCTACAGATTGGAAAGCAGGTGTCTCTCCAAAAAACAAAAACAAAAAAATGACTTAAGACTTATCTTAGGTGCTTGATTGATTAACACTTAGCAAATTAACAATTCAAAATTAAATAACAAATGAAGCAATGTTCTGAAGAAACATGTCCAAGCTAAGATACTGAAGAAAAAACCGTTTTAAAATCTGTACTTACTAAAGTGAGGAATGAACTACAATGAGCTAGAATGAGTTAAAAAAGCTGACATGCAATGAGTTAGAAACAACCTACAACAAGTGAAGCAGGAGATATTCTAGAATTTTAGGGCAGAGTCCATTAGTAGTGAGAAAGGGCACTTAAATGGTAATTTTTTTTCAAAATTGTGTAAATTGTTAAGAAAAAAGGCACTTTTTCTAGGAATGTTACAAGGGCAGTGTCTAGAATTTAGACCCTCTTTTGACCTAGAATAGGGTCGGTCAAGACAACTTAAAATAAGCTAGCTATACAACAAGTTACAATTGCCTAATTTAAATGGAGTTTTTTTGCAAATTAATTATGTTATTTACTGTTAACAGAAACAATTAGAAACAATTATATATACCAAGTTAAAGAGTGACAGGAAGGGCAAGAAAGTTTGTTGGATCTTATCTTATTCATGCTGGCCTAGAGGTCTTGTTCTGAACCAACAAGTCTAACTAACATGTTTTACTTTCCACCAAGATACTTTTCATATAAAAAAGCTAACATAAATTTAGGCTTACATTTTAACTATTATTCTCCATGTTTTTCCGTATAGCTATGTTTGCTTACATCTATAAAGTTTTGCTTCTTCTTGTTTTCTGCCATTACTTATAAACAACTTAGTCAACTTTGGTCAGGCCACACAATCATGTTGCAAAAAAAAATTGAAATATAATATTATGTAACATGATTTATTTGATTATAGTTCTCAGCCAGGAATTAACATGCGATACAATTGCATTGTAGCTCATTGCAGGTTGGTTTAACTCATTGTATGTCAGTTTTAATTCATGTAGCTCATTATAACTCATTGTAGCTTGTTGTAGCTCATTGTTAGTCATTCCTCACTTTATAGTAGCACCCTTTTACAGGGTTGCCACAGAACCTAGAAAACCTGGAAAAATCCTGTGTTTTTTTAAGGAAGACTCAGGGAAAACCTGGAAAACTCAGGGAATTTCTGAATGGTTTTACATACTCAGGAAATTTTTTTTTTTTAACTGTAAAGGTTTTATGCTAGTTATTTATACCAATTTCTTTCTTTTTAGAGATGTTAGAAGTAGGAAGAAACTTAAAATGTTACTGTACTACATTCTAGTTTAATGTAAATATTTATGCATATGTCATGGTGTAATTTGCTCTTAAAATAGGTTTTTGCTTAAAAATCAGGGAATCCCCAGGGAAGAATATCTCGCGAACTCAGGGAAAAACTTGAACAACTCAGGGAAAAAATAATTGAAAATTATGTGGCAACCTTTAAATCAAATTAATATGCTAATCATCAAGATTGATTAAACTGTCGTATCAATTACAATTGGTTGTAGGGGTATACGTAAAACATAAATCCAAAGTGACATCCTCTTCATTATGACAATGGGAAGTGAATGCATTAAGTTTTAAAAGAGTTAAAATATCTCTCTTTAGCAAGAATATATGTTACCCGTTGTCAATAAGAACAATCAACCCTGTCTTAAATGGAACTAAACTGATAACTGATTATTATAAATATTTTCAAAATGTTTGATGTGTTTACTACAGTCTTTAGAAGGATATATAATTAACTTTTTCACTTTTTAATGTCAAATAAATGGCATAGATTTCAGGGTGTGTGAAATTATTTTTTTGCAAAATGTTTATGCTGAACTTATGCAGTATCCTTAACACCTTTTTGCAACAAATAATCTTGTAGGCATAGTTGAGTTCAGTTTGAATAAATACTAACTGCAGTGCTGCTTATGATAGAAATAAAAGATAAATCAGCCAATTATGTATATATTAATAATCCTGTATACCATCTCACTCTTTCACTGTTGTGTGACTCAGGATATGTAATATATTGACAGTGTTTGTTTATTTTCTTATTTTCCATGTATAGTTAGTTTATTATTAGAAGACATTAGTCAAGAGTGTTAAAATACTTTTTAAGGTAAAATATACTTTACATATTATTGTGTTTATATATTGATGAATGGAATGTGTAAGTATGTTGTTCTATCTTCTGATTTCATTGTTGCGACATAATGAAAGGTCATGAAAATGCTTAGAATGTAGTTTAATATAACAAATGTTTTAATGTAGTGAAAGCTACTTGTGTTTGATGTTATTATTCTTATGTCAGTAGGTACAGTGGTAAATAAAGTTTATGGTAGTTTCTAATAGATACCAGTAAGGTTTTTACACATAAAATCTAGTTTTCTATGTATTATCTTATCTTATTTAATGTTTAATCATTTGCAATGTTACAGAACTTGTATTATTTCTTTGTCTTTCATGGAAAATGGTAGACATTTTGAAGATCACCTTGTGGTTTTTATGAATGGTGGAACTTTGAATAACTGTTCATGTTTTTTATAATGAAAGCTACATTCAACAATATTTTATAGCCTGCTTGTACTGTTTTATATTCCAAGGAGTAGAAGGTAGGTCCTTAATTATTTTAGGTTTTGGAACAACATCTTTTAAATGGGTTAATCCCTTATGATATATTATATAAAAAAATGTAAAAGCTAGATTTTTTAAGGAAATTTAGTACATCAATGAGGTGTTTGAATGTATCAAACATAAATACCACCCATCTTTATACTTAGCTTACTTATTTACACCAAATAACCAAATGAGTGTTTAGTTAAGTGAGCTTGCATTGTTGTTTTGTTTATGTTGTTTTAAGGTATGAAATATAATAACTAACTTATATGTATATTTTATATACCATTCTGGCTAAAAGTATAAATGTTTGGTGTCACCATGGGACCCCTCAGTCTGTGACAGGCCATTTCAGGGGACATGTCCAGTCACACATACACATGCTGGCACAAATGTATATTGCTCTAAATGAGCTATAAATTTTATGTACCAATTGAACAATATATATATTATACTGGGATATATATATTTTTTTTTCATTTTTTAAAAAGGTTGTTTTTATGAGTTATTCTGTAATCATTCAAAAGGTTGTTGTTGCTTATGTGTTTATAACTTATGTTAAAAGTTTCTTATTAAGAGTATTATTTTGTTTTCAGTTAAAAAATAAACCACATGATATAGTCAAGAACCTGGCAGCCAACTTCTACAATTACTGTAACCTGGGGTACATTTTAATTACTAAATACCACACTCTAGTGATGGTGTAACCTACAGAAGTGATGGCACTCACTAAACTGCAGCAGCATTACCTCAAATTACCTTAATATTACCTAAGTGTAATATTTTCTTCTTCTGTAAAAATGAACATACTAATTTAAAAAACATGAGTATTTTAAAAACTGCTCTATTTCTTAGACTCCCATATTTTATGGATAATTCAAACAAGGATTTTGAATTTCACAATATGTTTGCAGTTCATATAGTTGATCTAGTTGATGTGTGTGTTAATTTACTTGTTTATTTGGATGTCATGCTGGCAAATTTTGCATAAGTAAGATTTTGAATGCATATAAAGCCATATAAGTGGAATATATATGATTATTATGGAAATAGGGCCTTATTGGAAAACAAAAATAATTTTATAGCTGATACCCTAATTTATGGTTTAAAGATAGCAGCAAAAAAATAATTTTAATGTTTTTACATCTTGTTGATGTACTGTTTCATTCATTCATTCATTTCTCATAATTTAGTCTAATCTGGTTTGTACATTTTGTAATTTTTGATTTATAAAGACCTGGGATTTTATGTATGCTACCCCATGGGAAATGGGAAATCTTAAGGGTCTGGAAATTTACCAGTAATTTACATAACTAACCTACAGGAAACAACAAAGCCTAATAATAATAATAATAATAATAATAATAATAATAATAATAATAATAATATTTCCTGAAACACATAAAGTTCATTTTCCAGTCAAGAGTATTTCGAGAGTTCAAATACTTCTGAAATCCTTTAAAAGGAAATCATGTATAGTGTGGTTTTAAATTCCATGACATTGCACAAGATGTAAGAATGGTTTCTTTTTATTCGGCAAAGTAATAAGGAAATGTGTAAATACACTCTGCATATTTAATAATAATAATAATCATGATCATTATAATAATAATAATAATAATAATAATAATATCGGAACAATTACTCACTCGTTCCGGCTACACTGGTTTGTACAGCCGGACATCTGTCATGTATAAGACAGCACTGAGCTTGGTTGTTGTAAGACTGCATTTAGGATGACATTTACGACCTTTAACCATATGATTATCACCGAGGTGATTTTCTCCCAATGTATTTTAAGGCTCTTGGTGAAAGCCCAATGCCAACATTGCCATATTTCACTGGCTGCATCTCCCTTGTGGTCCCCATCTAACCACTATCCAAGGAGGACAGTGCTTAACTTTGCAAACCAAGTTGTGAGTGAACGAGTCCACTGCACTACCATGATAATAATAATAATAATAATAATAATAATAACAATAATAATAATAATAATAAAAATAATAATATTGGATATTTATAACATATTATAATAATATTTATTTGCTTATCCATATTTCATATGTTTGTTCAACCTTAGTTGAAATTTATGAAGTTAGTTTGAAATTGTATTCAATTATTTATTATGAACACAGTGTGAAATATTTTAATTTGATCATCTAGCAATTCCATTGACAGTGAAATATTTATTGACTTCCTTCACATAGTTACTATTGCGTGTCGATCTTTCCAACGTTTAATTTGGGGTAATCATTGAATGTTTTTTCTCTACATTTGGCAAAATACCTGCTATGTAATTTTGTTGTAATAAATAATAATTATTGATATTATATATATTTTGTTTGTTAGACCAAAAGATCTTTTTGGTTTGTCAGAATACCCTTTGAATGGAATTAAAATATTTCCTTAAACATAGCTACCACCCACTGGAATATTTACAATGCAACAATCCCATTTTTATCATCATCATAAACTTACCTAAGTATTGTGATCCCCATCTCTACAGTTAAATAACATAGTTATATATTTATCTCACACCTCCCTATTAGGTACATTATGTTTACATTTGTCCTTCTTTCTTTATTCACAAGAATTACGTGAGCATATTTCAAGGGTGATTTTGATTATTATAGTGCTCGTTTTTACATCACAAATTTGACATCAATTCTAATTTCAAATCCAACCTGTTTCGAAGTTGGAATAATGATTTTGATGTCATTTCCATGTCAAAATGTAATTTCCATGTCACAATGTAATTTCCATGTCAAAATGTCTGCTGAGAATATTCATTTTCCAGTCAAGAGTATTTCGAGAGTTCAAATACTTCTGAAATCCTTTAAAAGGATTATGATATAGTGTGGTTTTAAATTTCATGACATTGCACAAGATGTATAGAATGGTTTCTTTTTATTTGGCAAACTAATAAGGAATTGTGTAAATACACTCTGCATACTTAAGACATAATTTAAAGGTGTGAAAAAAGTTAGACCTTTAGAAGGTCATGTATGTGGGAGAGACATTTAGAACTCTTATGTGTTCACAACTCTAACTTGTCTTGTAGCTATTACATTAAATACAGTATGTGGAAACCATTCCAACATTTTTGTTATTTCCTTACATGTTTCAGGATTGAACTCAATTGTCAATTGTCAACATTATCTGTTAGTTAAAAATCCCTATTCACTAAATAAAATCCTGGTCTATCTACCTCACTTTTTATTATTCCCTAATAATTAACAATTAGACCATCATGAAAATGGCAATTAGTTACAACAGTTGATGAAAAAATAAATATTTAATTCTCTCATTTTTATCCCCTAGAAAAAAGCCACTTTTAAGTTCATTAATACGTTTAGAAAAAACTCCTCTCTGGAACAAATATGACACAACTTTAATGCTTGACTATAAGGTATTCCCTTTTTGTTATGAAATGGGGCGGCATGAACTGTAGTGTAAAACTGATGTGCATCTGTTCCTTTAGGAAAAAGATCAGTACTGTGAAAAGTACTATTTTTTATAAATTGTACATCTAAAAGCTATAGAAGTATATGAATATTTATACATAAACTTAATACTAGGATGTGTAGAGTTTAGTTATGAAAAACTCTCTATTTGTACAATGCCTCTTCTCCATGTTCCCAGATAAGAAAAACATCAATTTATCGATGAATATATTTATGATTTGATGATGATGATGATGATTATCTGGAAACACAGAGAAGGGGCATTGTATGAGTTTTTTTTGAATATTATTCTATACATCCTAGCATTAAGTTTATACATAAAATATAGAGATTATTAGAATGTATAATTTATAAAGTTTTAACAGTACTTAACTCTCATATTTACATTATTGGTATATGACTTTATTACTTATTTGTTACTCTTTAGAATAAAAAATTATAAATGGAGAAGATGATATGTTTATTAGTATTGCATGCTGCTTACTACATGATGGTCGGATGTTTTAATATTGACAAATCTCCTGCAACATATTCGTTAAATTCAAGTGATGAATCATATTTTGGTTATCAAGTAGTCCTTCATAAAACAAACTCAGCAGAAAGGTATGTCCTATGCAAGCATACTTGTGATATTTTAGCTCTTTATTTTGTACAATCTTTTCAACAGTTTCTAAATGTAAAGTGTAGTCATTTGACTTCATTTCTAGCTGTGAAAATATGCATTTAACAATTATTTGTTGACAGAGAAGTGCTATCATAAAGGTTTTCCATGGCCTAACATTGTTACATCCCTCTTACATGCACACATGCTAAAATATTTAATAACCCTGTTTATCAATAACCTTTATTAATGACTTCTCTGAAACAGAACATTTTGTTTGCCATCTATGCATTTTTTATAAGAAATGTGTGCAGACATATTCCTTCTTCTTCATGTCATATTCCTAAGTCTATAAATAAATTTTTCTTTCGCATAGAAATATCGTAAATATGATTCTCTGCCGTAGTTCTCACTTGTCTTCAAACATTATGAATAAAATGGGTGGAAAATGAAAGAGAGGTACATAGTGATAAAGGACAAACTACCAAATCAAATTTTTACTTGCCTTCTTGTCTTTTTAGCATAAGCAAAATTAGGAAAAAGTAAAAATAACAAAAAAAATAACGGATTTAAAATAAGAAATTTTGGAAGTTCAACATCATTCCCAGGAAGGTTTGTGTGCCACAAATGGTACGTTCAATGGAGTATGTGAATGATGGTTTTTTACACCAGTTTTATAGTTTATCGATCGCAAAGATCTGATGTCTGTATGGATACAAAACATTGCATAACAGTTATTTTGTGAGGGAAGAAAGAAAGAGAGAGGAAACATACAATTAAAAAAGACACTGAAATGAGAAATGTATACTTGTCTGAAAGTCATCTTTGTAACACTCAACTTGATTCTTAAAATGTAAATACACTTGTTACTCATTTTATTCCTGATTTGTTTGAACTAGAGGTTAAAATATGCTTACATAAGGGTTGTATATTATAGAAAACATATTAATAAAAGGGATTTTTAGTGTAAATTATACAGGTCGTCGTATACATGGGATCATCTTTTACAATGGCATCTCATATAAGAAACTCTAATCTGAAGGTTTGTGTTCATAAAACAATCAACTGGATTTTTAGTCAAAATCTGGGAAGTCTCTTTGTGGTATTTACTCAGAACACAGAAGGTGGAAAAGTGTAAGATTGCTACTAATGATCTTGTTTACCAGGATTATTTTATCATTTCACATAGCTATTATTATCATTCCACTTAATTATTGTTATTATCTATACAAGGCTGAAAAGATGTGGTGTTACTAATGACTTCCATTAATGATCTTGTTTAAGCTGTAGTTAGTTAACTTCTGTTCATTGTCATCAAGAAAAATGTAGGCATGTGCGCTGTAATTATTGATTATTGATTATTCTTTGGTTTATTGAAAAAATACATTTGTAGTTTCTCCAGAGACAGGGAGGTTTAAAAATTAATTAAAAATTATAATTAATTATTTTTATTTTTAAATAATAATTTTTGAATAAATTAGTCATTGTTATAGTAAATGTATAAGTGTATTTTATTGCATGAATTCATAGCACAATGTCATAATTCTTCAAGTTTGCTAGGAGAAATCGTAGTATAAGAACGTAATTCTTTGATCTCACTACTTGAATTCATAGTGTAGTGTAGTGTAGTGTAATGCCGTAATTCTTCGAACTTCTGAAATCGTAATAATAACTCTACAATTCTTCATTGTTATTACGTGAAATCATAATTATAACTCAGTAATTCGTCAATTTTATCACATGTAATGTAACATTGTATTTCTTTGATCTCGCTGTAATTCTTCAATTTTACTATATGAAATAGTAACATAATTCCTCAAGTTTGCTACATGATTTTAATGAAATTTTGTGTGTCATGGACAAAGATTGCTGTTTTAAAGCGATTTTACATATTATTATGAACAAAGTTATTTTACATTTAAAATGATTTCAACATGATTTTATTTGCCACAAATGAAGGTTTCTTATGCCAAAACTTGGTTTTACTGCAATAGTACATACAATGAATGAAGATTTCTACCATTAAAAAATGTTTACACCTTGATTTGATGTGCTGTGAATGAACATTTTTCCCAGTAAAACATGGTTTTTGAAAGTTATCTTTAAAATCTGATGTTATTTTTACATTCTCAAATATACAGAGTTTTGCAAGTTAATTACTTACATGCAAATTAATTACAAATTACATGCTCATGTGGTATTGTTAAATAGTTGATAACCTTATTATAACTGAATGTCTTATAGATTTAGAACAAACAGCCCACGCATGGCCACACGTTGCGTAGAGTGGATGGTTAAGATACTTTTGCAGTGTAATGTATGTCAATGTCCATAAAAATCCCATTTTTATAACAAGCAGCTTATGCATAGTGTAAGATTACTTTGGAAGGGGTAATTATGGCTCACTGATATACAGTTTCTGAAAATGGACTCCCCCTGATTGGCTTGTAGCAGATCAACAAGTCTGACAGCAACTTCAACCAGTCTCAGGCTGTTGAATTTACTAATTCTCTAGTTTTTTTATAGTACTGTGTAACTTACAAGTAGTAAAATCCCCTTAATTTCTATGACACTAAGTAATACGAGTTCCTTCTCTGCTTATTTTTAGGTTGATTGTCAGTGCTCCACGGTATAAAGCAGCTAATGGAAATCGGGATGGAGCTCTATTTAACTGTCCTATAACAGATTCAAATAATTTAAAGTGTGTGCCAATAACTGTTGAACCACCAGTTGGAGGTAGTAAAGGTAATTATATAACTATTAAATTAATTTCTTTTTTACCTTCTGTTTTTTCAGTAGTCTATGCTACCACATTGTTTGAACAGCCTATTTGTCCCACATGCTAGTGAGGGAATATTTAAATCACGCTTTCTTTTTTCTGGTCATGGACTGTCTACCAGTTTTCTGCACTTTTAGTTCATACTAATCTCCATATTCTATATGCCACCATCACTGTTTATAAATACTACATAGTTTTCTATGAATTATCTTTAAAAATAATGGCTAAATCTTTAATCTCTTCCTCAGCTGCAATTTTTGAAAGAATGTAAAATTTATTAATCAAATGAATGTTAGATGAGGCCAGTTGTTAAAAGTTTTATACAAACATTCTTCTGATATTCATGTCGTAAACTTTGTGTACTTTCGTTTCCAACAGATCTTTCTCAAAACAGCATGTTCATGAGTCAAATTGTTATTGTTAATTAAAATTGTTAAATTAATTATACAATGAGATTATAGATGAACGAGGCTTGATAATAATTTCCCCCCGCATAAAGCAATAATATGATCATAAATATTTTAATTGCTTAATATTATATTATTTAAGTAAAATGTGATTGTATTTTAGTTCTATATAATTGTATTAGATGCAAGTATGCATGATAAATGCACCACTGCCTTATTTTTCATTCCTTTTGATTAAAATAATATCTCCTGTGTATTAAAGTGTTATGTGTTATGAAGTTTCAACACAATTGCACAAGGAAGTTTTCGATGTGTCTTTATTCCATCTTTAAAGCTACTTTAGAAAAGTGCGAGTGAATTATTCGCAAATGATCCACAAATCTGAATTTCTCTAAGGTATCACATCAACAAAATAACACCACAGATAATAATTATTCTTATTATCTTCAGCATAAAGGAAAACAGTATAATAATTCTCTAGAACATAATGTAGCAGATAATGCAAAAGCCACTTATAACCATTTTTTAATATAGCAAAAGTGTTCCAATATTGAGCTTCTTTAGTAGAATACGGGATAAAAATGGAGCATTAATTTGACTTTTTGAACTTTTTAAGACTACATACGTGGTAAAAGAGGACTACTGTTTCAGTTTTTGAACTTTTTGAGATACTGTCAGTTCATAATTTGAGCTTCTCTAGGATAACATAAGGTTCATTTATGGCACATAAAAACAGCAAAACCATGTCTCACTATAGGAAAACTCCTTTGCTGGCACATAAATTTCTTTAAAAATATTGTTTAATGTAAGAAAGTTGATGGCCTGTAAATTCATAGTAAAACCATATTTCAGTAAAAAAAACTTGCGTCAGGGCACACAAAATCATGGGAAAGCTTTATTTTCATATAAGAAATTGGCATTCATGAAAAAAAATTGTGCCAAAACCAGGTTTTAATGAACTAACATTTTGTTTATGATATGGCCAAATTATGTTTTAATGTAAGAAAACTTAGTTTGTATAGAAAAACATTCAAAAAGTATAAAATGCGCATTTAGCATTTAATTTTTATGACAGTGTCAGATATTTGTTTGTGTGTTTTCCAGTAATGACTTACAGTTTGTTCGCTTGTTTAGTTTGATTTGTCCCTGTGCTCATTGGACATTATATCTGGGACATCAAGTTGTGTTGTATTTTGTCTGAGAATAGAGTTTGACACTCTCTATCACTCTCTTGTATCTTGTATCTGCTCTGTGCTTCTGTTGCAAGTGTTATTCTGTTATAACGTGTCTTCTGTGCATGATAAACCTCTAATAAGCTGTGATATTATGCAGAGAAATGCTATCCTAAAGATCAACTTTAGTTGACCTTACATACCAGATTGAATTTACATAACCTTACATGCCATAATAATTTATTTTACAGTGAATTTTAGGTGAATAGTTTTTAGTGGCCCCATTCCTACAGCTCCACAACCCCCACATAATTTGACTTATCAAGTGAAAAAAACATTAAAAGCAATTTTTATCCATTCTTCTTCCTGGAGATTCTGTATATATTACCACCAGATAATATAGCTCATGATTTCAACTCTCAACATTGTATGCAACAAATACATATAGCTTAATGATTTCACCTGTTTAGATTCAAAGATGGCATAGATTAGAAAGGCACTGAATCCAAAAAGTGTTTTAAAGGTCTTGTAGACTAAACGTTAAACTTTCCAAAAATATATGTCATAGTCATAGAACAGCTATGGGTCAACTAGGAAATCGCCACAAAAAACCTTATTTTTTCCTCTTTCTAGAGCTCCAACTCCTTGCCATCTTATTTTTCTCCTGATATTTTTACATAAATTGAAGTACATTTGTGATAACAAAAGATCTGTGCCTGTGATTTTTTATTTTCCAACTAGTTTGGTCAGTAGTTAAGTTTTTGTGTTTTACCTTACTTAGCCAAATCCTTTTATTGTGAATTTAACCATGTAACTTGGCAACCAAAGAAAGTAAATAGATTTACAGGCACAGTTATGTTCATTAAAATCTTATTTTCAGTTATGCAGATTTTTAAAGGAAACAGACAATTTCTTAGAGTTGGAGCTCTTAGAGTAATACAGGGTAAAACTTTGCCTTTAAACTCATTTTAACCCATAGACTCCGAAGAACGTTTTTAAAAAGTGGGAATTTTTTACTAGTTTTGTTGCACTTTAGTGGCATCAAAGAAACTCTACTTGACGTAGAATTTAACGTAGATTACAATGGACTAATTTCTATTTCCTGTAGACTTTCCAGTAATGAGTTATACGCACTGTAACGAAATGTACCAAAAAGACGCAAAAACGCGTCTTTCGGGGTCTAAGGGTTAATGCGCATGTGTAAAAATTTTGAAAATACCCAGAAATGTCTTAATGTCTGGTGCAGCAATACGTTCCTGGTAAGTTTAAATGTCATGGAAAAAATAATTAAGTTCCTTTTAACCCTTAGACTCCGAAGTACTTTTTTAAAAAGTGGGAAATTTTGTAACGAAAGGTACCAAAAAGATGCAAAAAAGCTGATTATAATTAAATTATATATAAGTCACATGTTTTATGCGACCCAAAAAAACAAAACAGACTATGATAACTAAAGGCTTGTTAAATTTTGTGTATAAAATTAAAATGACAAAGATTTTTGTGCTTATTATTTATTGGCTTAGTATGCCCAGAAAATATGTTTTTTTCACAGTGAAATGTTTTTATAATAATTTGTAAGCACATTTTCGTTGAAATAAGAAAAAAATATTTTGCCATTTTGATAGGGTACACTGCTACCTCAAGTCAATATTTACTATAGTGGAATTAGGACATGATACTATGATTTCACCAAACAATCTCAAATAATTACAGGTTTATACTATGAGTTCACGAAGTGTCATCAAATAATTATGGTGTAATGGTGTGCTTTCATTTCATGTAACAAATGCATGGAATTTTATTATGATTTCAAATAGTAAAAATGAAGAATTATGGTGTTATACAATGATGTCAAGCAGCGAGATCGAAGAAATACAACCTTATGATACGATTACTTATACCAAACTTGATAAATTAAAACATTGTACTATGATTTAATGAAATAAAAATGAAGAATCATGACATTATTTCACAATTTCACTTAATAAAATTAAAGAATTACTGGGGGATCACCTAAGCTAGCCATTGTAAATGACAATTTAACAAACGATTAGCTGTGGAAAATCACTTACCCTATCCTTTATGGTTTATGAAGGAGCTGCTAATCATGAAAATTACCTATAATGAGCTTTCAAGCTACAAAAATGATCAGTCTGTCAATAAATAATTGCTTTTAAGGCTTTGAACTACCAGCCATAGAAATAATCTAAGCTTCCATTTTTATGTCACAGAAAATGACTAACTTATTAAAGAAGAAACTATGTAAGTAAGTAAGTATTTATTCACTAAAGATAAAAAACAAAACAAAACAATATACTATTATTAGTTACTAACTAAATAAAAATGTTTTTGAACCACAAATTAAATATAAAAATTAAAGAATGTTAAATACATCACTAAAATCAACCAGGATAACATAATTTACAGTAAACTGTATTTCCAAAAGTGGTCCCACGTATTAACATAAGACAGCAAGACATTCATCAAAATTACTAGACAGACAGGGAGAATCTATATTAATAGTAAATGAAAATATCATTGTGCTTATTATTAAGTTCATTGAAATAGAATTTCTTTAATTTATGTTTAAAAGTATTAGCAGTATTGGCAGTTTTTGTGCTATTAGGTAGTGTTTATTCCAAAAACTAAGTCCAAATAGCTTTCTGTCCACTAATCTTATTACGTCTGAGTTGTAGTTTGTTTGCAGATGTTCTAGTTTGTATATTGTGTTGGTCCGTAGATGTGAAGATCTCATCCATATACTTGGGGCATAGACTATTTTGCTGCTTGATAATATGTGTATTTACACATTGTTCAAATCTTTCCCTTACTGGAAGCCAATTTATAGCCTTAAACTCATTTGTTCCAATGTGAGATCTGTTACCCAGATTAAGGCAGAATCTAATGCACTTACTATGGCAAATTTGGAGTTTGTTTATGGATTTTTTAATAAATTTGGATACCAGGCAGGCATTGCATCGTCTTAGTGGAAGTGTTAAAAAATTATGTCAGCATAAAAAATTACACATTAAATAAAAATTTTGTATTTTGGTTTAAAAGGAATGTTACACTGGTTTTATGTTACAGGTTAATAATGCATTTGTATCACATATTACATATTAAAATACACCAACACGTGTATCTATTTTGTATTTAACATATGCTCACATTTTTCTTCTTATACTAGTTTAATAAGTAGAAAATATGAATTTTTAATTATACATGTTGATATAAAAAATACATTACATACTTCTATACATTTTGGTTCATTACAAACAATCATAGAAAAATAGTCATATTTAGTTACATGAAGCCATACAATCAACAAACAGCCACAAACCTTACCAGAAATCTTTTATAAACTACATTTCAATGTTTTATATGTTGTAACTAACACTATTTCCAATATATTTTTACAAATGTTATACTATATATTCTCCTGCAGAAAAAAATATTCATTTTTTTTGTGTCCTGGTGAGAGTTCTCTTATAATTAGATAAACTTTACCTACCACTTTTTTCAACATTCAATGCTGGAGTTCTATTGAAAAGATCTATTGAGAAATGAGAAACAAAGTTTTTAATTAAGCCATGTTCCGAATGAAAGTAGCTGTAAACACTGTTACCTGAATAATATAATAAAACTTTACCGGCACTCGTAATAAAAGGGAATTCTCTCCAAGGTCATTTTCTTTAGAGTACTTTCTCTCAAAACAAAAGACCTATTGTTAATTTAACAATGCTGAATCTTAGAAATGTTCACCAAATTTGATGACTTTGTCAAAAAATAATAATATTCAGTAAGATATCACCACACACTGTGTTATGTAAAATATAATGTTAATAAGCTTCATTCCACAATAAGCTTGTATTGTTTATTTCTTACTTAATTTTTAAACATAGGAATCTGGATGATGATATATGTGCTGTTGTCATTTCAGGAGAATGACTTCGTTTTTAGTTTACATTTATCCATTGTCATGCGGCATACGTGACAAACCCTAGATCTGCCTCTGCAATATTAATTTTAACTTGTTTTATTTTTAAAATGTGTCTGGAAATTACTTAAAGTTGATTTTTGCATAGAGCAACACATATATCTTCACAAAAGTGTAAAAATACTTATGTTATTACCTAAAAATTCTAAATAATTCTAAGTGCTACAAGTTTATTAGTAAAGTATAATATAAGGTGAGATTAATGATTTTAAAAATCAAAACAGGGAATGTTACAATGGATACATTAAAATAGTGTTGGTCTGTTGCATGAAACATAAATACAAATGTATTGAAAATAGAAACTTGTATATAGTAGTAAGAAAACAATTAATATTTTACAATAAAATAATGCATGTAGAAAATATTTAACCACTTTTCATTCCGGTTTGTTTTAAAAGGAAATGCACCAAAAATGACCTTAAAATGGAAAAAACGGGATCAAAAATGTTCCGAAAAAATGTGGTAAAATAATAGCCTGAAATATGAATAAAAACAGATGAAAAACCAATTTCAAAAATGAAAGAAAAAGCACAATTATGTTCCAAACAAAAGCTCCCATGAGACAACACCAAAGAAAATATTTTTGATAGCATCAATGGCCTTGCCATCGTTGTTTCATCTATGCTTGTCCCTAGTTACTAACTATATATCTATCAATCTATCACTTTTTTTTTTGACGTGTGCCCGGTTTACACGATACAATTTTAAAATTATTTAGGAAAGTAAGATCCACTACTTGTACTGACTTCAAACTTGGTCATATGATTAATTGAAACAATGCAATTTTAATGAGACAAGTGACCACGCCCATTGATTATGTCACAAATACTTAGGTCCAGTTTAGATTATACAATTTATAGAATTTTAGAAAGTAATGTCTACTAGACATGCAGACTTCAAACTTGGTCAAATGGTTACTTAAGACAATGCAATCTTAATGATACAAGTGACCACACCCATTGATGATGACATCAAATACTTAGGCTCTGTTTAGATAATACAATTCTTAGAATTTTAGAAAAGCAATGTTTGCATGGAATGCAAACTTGGTCATATGATTAATTAAGACAATCTAAATAAAACAATTGACCATGCATGTGGATGACGTTATCAATAATGTACGCCCTGTTTTACACGATTAAAGGTTTAGAAAGTTTTGAAAAGTAACTTCCACTGGTCATACGAATTTCATCTTGGGCAGATGAAAACTTAGGATAATGCAATTATGAGACAATTAGACCCTGTTTATATCATACGAAATGTCTACTTTAAATATTAATTTTTGCATTTAATACTTCTTCTTCTTCTTCTTCTTCTTCTTCTTCTTCAGACTTCAAGCAGCTATAAAATTTAAATTTGTAAACAAGTAAAAAAGTGTTCTTGCATTACTTAAATTGTTTTTGAAATGACATGTACAGCAGCAAATAATTAAAGTACAATATGAGTTGCAAATGTTCAGATATAAAACTAGAAAAGTAACTTTAAAAAATTCGCTGCAATGACATAACTTTATAGCTTTTTCATATAGGTTTTACATGTCCATCCCAATCACAGTAGACAAGTTCTTAGTTTCTCGGATTTTCTGGTCTTTGGCACTTTATGCTCACGACCCTCTACCAGACTGAGAGACTAGTCTATTCTACAATTATATGTCTTCAGTAGCCTTCGATGTTCAAGCACGTGGCACTTCTTGTTTTATTTTTATTTATCGAATATTTACATAGGATAAAACATTTCAACAAATAAATGCTGTTATTAACATGTGCCCCGTAAAAAAGTTTTTCAAAAGTTACAAAATTGTAAATAAATAAATAAATAAATAAATAAATAAGTAAATGATCATTTAAATTAAACTTACATTAAAATTAAAGAGTCTTATTTTCTTGAATTATCAAATTTCTTGATTCATAAAATTCCCAGAAGTAATAGGTTGTTTTTATGAACAAGATCACTTTATAAACTTTTTTTCAGTCATACTGGCAATTCTTGCATGTGTAACAATTCAATGATATGTAATTTTTTTATGCTATAGTATCATTGCTAGAAAATATACCTGCTTTCTATATACACCATATTTTACGATGAGGAAACATGGCATGACAAATTACAAAAACCATTAACATAGGAAATCTTTGTTCGTATTACATAAAATCATCCATGTTAAACAATTTTAACGTGAGAAATACTTGTTGGTGGTACGAAAAATTGTGTTAAAACTGTGTTGTAGATCCATGCTGTAACATAGTTATCTTCATTCATGTCATATGCAATTGCTGTAAAACTAAGCTTTCATGTAAGAAATCTTAGTTCCTCTCACATAGAAACCTGTTAAAAAAGTTCTTTCATGGCACATAAATGGCAATAAGATAATTATTCTTCACAAAGTAAAATCCTATTATAACCATATTTTAATGTAAGAAACCTTCATTATTGATACGTAACATAATAAATCTTCATAATGATATGATATATTTATCATGTCATGGACCTGAATGATTTAAACGTTTTTTCGAGAGATGCTTCTCTCATCATTGGACAGTGAGATTCATGAAAAATCTTGTTTATATACACAAAAAAGTAGGATCGAAATTTTAATTACTTCACACCTCCACGGGAAAGTTTGCAGATGTAAGAGTGACAAATATACACTATTACTAAGCCTATGATGTCCTAGGGACGAGGTTTATTTATCATTGTTTGACACCAAAAAATTGACTTGATTACCCCAGTTTTCTTGAGAATCTGTTCATATAGTGATTTACAACTAATTTCACTACCTGCAGCATGTTGCAGCCTCTGAATTCACAATGGCATCTGGCATTGCTGTTGGTCTTTCAATTTACGATGGCATAAAATTGCGGAGGGCATTTTCACATGATCAATGCTAACTGCATTGAAAACTTCCTTGTTGTCACTGATTTAGCCTTAATAAGAAGATAAATTAATTGAAAATTACATTTGTGGCACTTATTTAGCACTAGATATGAAGGAAAATGTGTGGAAAATTACTTATTTAATGCTAGATATTAAGGGAAATGAGTTGAAAATTATGTTCACAACACTTACCGTATTTGCCGGTGTATAAGACAAGATTTTAAACCATTATTTTAACTCTAAAACTCTGGTATCGACTTATACAC
>JANTOQ010433239.1:0-11676 GCA_027564595.1 Bythotiara depressa
GAAATGCTACAAATGTGCCAACTTTTTCATTTAATATCTCAGGAACGGAAAGAGCTTTTTAAAAAATTTAAAAAGTGATGTTCCTCATTTTTGAAGCTCTTTAATTCTGAAAAGTTTCATTTTTGACCAAACTTCCCCTTTAAGATGACTTGTGTGAAATGTAAGCCCAAGAATATACATCAAAATAAAGATACTTGTCTTCTTCGAGTTCCTGTTATTTGTGAAAAAAATAATATCAGACTACAAGTTTTTTCATCATTTTTTATATATTTTTGTTCAACGTAATAATTGTTAATTATACGGAAACTTGCAAATATTATTATTTGAGGAAATATACTACTACTACAACTAGGAAGTAGGACATAAATTTGAATTTAAAATCCTCAATATTTTTTCGTCAATGATTGTCAACTAGCATACCACCTGGTTATATGAAACTTTCCATTAGAAACCTTTATAACTTTAAGAGAAACCAGGGGGTTATTTTAACAGATTTTACCAAATTTATTTTGCATTATGTTTCCAATAATTAACCACTGGAAAAATCAAAATAGCAAAGAAAATGACCAATTATTTCATTCCTTTCTGGGGCTTCTATGCATCAAAGGGTTAATAGAAAGTTCTCTTCTTAAAAAGCAACCATCACATCATATTGCTTGGCCACTATAAAGATTATCTGTTTTAACAAGACACTGTGAAACACGTTTACTATTAAGATTATTATGAAACTATTTCTGTGTTATTAACATGAAGCAAGGATAAAGGGATATCAACCTCAATCAATTTAATAATTTATTTAAGAACATGTTTCACATTTCTAAAAAAAACACTATTACATGTTGCGCTCTGTGTGATAAGAATTTTAAGGAAAGAAGAGAAGGTTAATTTTATTTATTCTATATGAACTTTTCTGGTGATACTACTGTTTTATATATCAATCACGCTTTCGTTACCAATCAATCTTTTTAGAATGAGATATCTATTGAATTCTATGGGCTATAAATAAATTATAATTAGTTTTTATTATTGTCTCCTATTTCGCAATGAACATTACTGCTTTATACATCAATATTTATTTGATACAAATTGTTCTGTTACTGCCATGATTGATTAATTTGCTTTCATTGCTCTTTGATCAATAAAATTTAAGATCAAACTAAGTGAATAGGTTTTATTTATTAATTTAATTACCCATTCTAGTGTACTTAATTAGCCATAGGCTATTATATACAGTTTTTTTGCATTAAACTAACATTAGTTATGGACCAAAATAAACAAAACATACTTGATTATTAGGATCGGTAAGATATTTAACCATGACAGGTAAGATAAATTTAGAAACTGCATCTGGCATTAGTCTCATATCCACAATCACCATACAACATGGTGGTAGCTGTTCCATTAACTCACATCGTACAGATGGTTCTACAAGTTAAACAAGAGAAACGTTATTAATGCTGCTGAAATATTTATTAGTAATATGTTATTGTTTTAAGATTATACAGACCATAAGCTAGGCTAAAAATTGAGGCTCTGATGTTCTAACATTGTCCTTAAAAAGTTTTCTTTAAAATAATGTTTAAACTATATTTTCTGTGGACAGGTCAATAAAATATTAAAGGATACACTATGGCCCACCTTCCTTGAAAATACGTATACAGTAATACTCTTCATGTCTGACAACAAACAATATGCAGAATACTGTATAGTATAGTATAGTATAGTATAGTATAGTATAGTATAGTATAGTATAGTATAGTATAGTATTATAGGTGTCAGATGTGAGAAGTAATGTATCATCCAATTTTATGCCAGAGACAACACAGCACTGACCAAAGTATGTTTGTCATTGAGGAGAAAGTTTATGACTTTCAAACAAGACATAAACCTGTGAGTGCTACCAGTGAGAAAACATACTAGTTTTAGACAAAACACACCTAGTAAACAGTTCCCTAGATGTGCGCAAAACAAATTTTATAACTAACATTACCTAGATCATCTGAAAGTTTTGTGATAATATCCAATAGAGACATACATTCTTGCTCATTGCTAACTGATTGCACTGTCTCAACAATACTCCTTGCTACCATTTGCCTGAACAAAACAAAAAAAGCAATGTATACAATGAAACAAATATGTCATTTGATAGAAATTGTATTGTTTATATTATAAATATAACTACATGAAAGTTTCCACCTTGTCGTTAATGCAATTTTGGATAAAGAATAATAACAATAACATGAGAATGTCTTTTCTATAGCATTCTTTATTTTCTTTACAGAGAAACAAATGACCAGGATATAGATATATCACAAGCTTTTATTTACCTATAAAATGAGAATCATTGTTTATCAAACAATATTTATCTCTGTTAGGAATTACATTTAAGTCATTCACAAGCAACGTATTACATTTGTAGAGAATTGAAACATTTTGCAACATGGAATTTATTAGTTAATAACATTTTGTAATATTTTTATCGTTACACTTGACTCAGTACACATAGTCTAAATAACCATACAAATGCACTTCAGGATGGAAATCTCATTTTGGAGTTCTCTGGTTAGCTGATTGAAATCCATAACTCATTGGGAACTTTATATACAAAAGAAAAAATGAAAACTCAAGTTTAAATTTAAGCAAAATTTATGTTTTCATTTTTCTTTCATTTATTACCATGGCGAACTTATCCAAACAACTTTATATACAGTGAGAACTATCATTCCTCGTGCATTTTAAGAAAGAAAAAGTTATCATGGCGAATACTATCGGATTATGTAATTATGTGACTAAACCTGGTTTCTTGTCAAATACATTACCTGTGATTGATTTCGAACAGGTCTCTCGTTAAATCTCTCATTACAAATCGCGTGGCAACCATATTGTTCATCTGCCTTTGCGTCATTCATTATTAAAGCTTTCTATTTTCATACTTTCAATTAAATATGTTCACCCCACATAAAAAACAATTGTTTCCTCAAAGACGATCATCATCACTTTTTTAAAGGTATTAATAACATCTACCATCACACAATCTGTCATATATATGATTTATTTATTTATTACTTTATTGACAGTAACACAGTAATTAACCCTTTAAAGCCGGATTTCCACTTTAAAAAATTGATACGCGTACTACGTAAAAAAGTTAAAATCGATTCAACAATTTTTTTTACTACGGTACGATACGTAAACAAAAAAAGTGTTAACCAATCAAATGCTTTGTTTTGATACGATCCGTGTCGATACGCGTATAATTTTTTTAAGTGGAAATCTGGCTTAAGGCATAGTGTCCCCCCGGATAGGAGTCTAATAGTTGGTCATTTCTTTACTATTTTGCTTTTTCCAGGAGGTAAATTATTGGAAATATAATGTGAAATAGATTTGTTAAAAGCCTGATTCCTCATAAAATTATAAAGGTTTCCAATGAAAGTTTAATAATATCCACGAGGTATGCTTATGCATTTTAAGGGTTAAAATAAGAAATTTCAAGTCATTGCGCATGATAACTAGAATATTGGATCATTTTCTGGTCCTGTGCCATCATCATTGGCACTCAGAGTTGAAAGAAAATCACACCTCTTCTTATGTACTCAATATCAAATCATTCTAAACTATCATTTGTCTAAAGTAAAAAAAGTTGGAGTTTGACTGTCAGGCACAGGTAATGGTGGAGATAAAAACTTTAGTACAAACTTTGAATAGAAACACTTAAAAAGTTTAAGGCTCGGTTTCATAACACTTGGCATATAATTTAGCTATAATTAAATTTTAAATACAGGGTAATATACAGGGTTATTATTATGACTAAAGTTTGTAAACAACAACTGGTTGTTTTTATTGTGAATATGTGTTTGTTCTATTTAGACTTTCAGTGAGCCCTGTTTGTATGTTTACAGCAATTCCTTCTTTTTATTTGAAATCTCTATTATTTGTTTGAGTCAACCTCCACTCCAAGAAGTTCTTCACTCTCCACTCAGAGCCCATAATAGCCTGTCCATTACACTATTCACTAAACGGTTAGTTTATACTAAAGTTACAAAGACCAGGACATACATATATATCCAGGGGCTAATACAGGACAAATTTCATTATTGTGTTGTTCTTTACAGTTGGTCTTTACTTTGTTAGTTGCAATATACATATAAATTCTGCCAAAAAGTGGTGGATTTGCACTTCTAAGACACCAAAGACAAAAATAATGCCAGTGGCTTTTCCTGAGGACCCCACTGGGGGTGGCTAGTGCTGCCCAAATTCAAATTCTGTATTAGCTCCTGATAGCAAGAAATCACAACTGTCCTCTCTGTACCACATTCTCAATGTTTTTTCTTCATATATTACCTCCATACTTTATGACTACAATACATGGCTTGCACATTAGATACCTTAATTTTTACATTACAATAAATGCATTGTTTTAAGATGAATGCCTGCTGCTTTAATTTCCAAAAGAAACTGATAAGCATATATATATATATCCTAGTTATATTTAACTGGCCAATGGAAATCTTTATAATTTCTGGAGAAACAAGGGTCTCATCAGCATTTACCAAATTTATTTAACAAAAATTTTATGAGGAACCAGGGGGTCATATCATATTTTATTTTACATTACATTTCCAATAATTAACCCCCTGGAAAAAGCGAAAGATCAAAGAACTGACCAATGATTTGATTCCTTTCCAGGGGGGGACTATGCATTAATGCATTAAAGGGTTAAAATATACAAAATTATACTGTGTATCGGTTTTAAAACATTGTCTTAAAAATTAACATTATGGGCCAAATTTTATGTAATGTAACCAAGGCTTTAGTATTTCTCTCTCTAAAACTTTGCGTTTCTTTTATTCCACTTTTACATGCATTACAGTAAATATTTTCCAAGCCTAAACTATTACAGTATAAACAATTATTATATTAAAATTATTATAAAAAACACAAGCACACTATAAACATTAAAATCCAGCTGGTTGCACAAACTTTCCACTTTTTAAATAATTATTAACCCAGGGGTTATTCTTAACAACAAATTTACAGGGGGTTCATAATGACTGCTTTAATAATAGAGTGAAAAAAGAAAAAACTTAAATAAAATTCCCATTAACTTTATATTCTAATATACATATCTTTTAATTTTAGACATTCAAATTAATTGATTATTTATTTCTGGAAATCAAAAAATGTATAAATCATGTGGTGAAGAAGCATTTAAAAAAAATTCATTTCAGATTTAAAGCAGATATAAATTATTTTATGCCAGTTTAGTAAATGAGAAACAAAGTATATAAAAAAATATAGTGAATGACTCTTCAGAGCTGTTAATACAATTTTCTCTTCTTTAAAACCTATCGTGAACGATGCTTCAGAGACGTTAATACAATTTTTTCTTCTTTATAAAGCCTATTGTGAATTATTTTTCATGGCAGACAATCCCTGAAATAACTCAGAAAAATCTGTGGGTGAGAGTATTTTATTGATACATGATAGACAAACACATTTATAACACTCTTCTCCATGTTGTTGAATGGGAATTATTCCAAGGCTTAGCAACTAATATGATTTTCCTTTCTTTTTAAAATCTTGTTTTTAAGAAAACTGGTAGATCAGCAATGACATGACACTAAGGAAGAAACATTATGAGTAAATTTAAACAGCTATTTTCAACCCTTTAATGCATATAAGCATACCTCCTGGTTATATTAAAATTCCCATTGGAAACCTTTATAATTTTATGAGGAACCGGGGGGCCTTATCAGCTTTTACCACATTTTACTTTACATTATATTGGCAATAATTAACCCCCTAGAAAAAGCAAAATAGCAAAGAAATGACCAATGATTTGGTTCCTTTCCAGGGGGACACTATGCATTTAAGGGGTAAATATGTTTAGTAAAAGAAAGAATTATTATTTACGCTAATCAACAAACATGTATACTTTCTGATAGGTCAAACATTGGTTTTTGACAGTTTTACCTGTTTTACTGGTTTTTGATGGTTGTTATTTTAAGGTTAAAATTGCTGGCGATCTACAATAACCAAACAATCCTTCTTTTCACATTTATAATTTTCTGGAATTGATCTTTATTGTCAAGTTTACATAGTATACACATAAGGCATTTTTTTGTTACTAATAATATATGCCTTAACATGAATCTGTGTACGAAATTTATCTTAAGTATAATGGCTGCTTTGGGTACCAACAAAAAGTATATATATATATATATACACACACACACACATACATATATATAGAGTAGTTTCTGCCAAATTAATAGTCAGACTACTCAAAATGTAACTGATATTCACAAGAGAAAACAATACGAAAACATAACCAAGACAATTAAAATTTCACTATTATAAAGAAAGAAACGGAAAATAAAACAAAATGTAAAAAAATAATTAAAAAATATATGAAATATAAATAAATAGATAAAGAACGTTTAATAATTCTCAAAAGCAAATGACAATAATCCACTGTTAAATAAAAACTAAATTATAAACCAGAAGGTATTTATTATAAATGTAGAATCATGTAAACATAGCAATCCACAAACTCACTACTTGTGATCAAATACACAAAACTTTCTTTGTGGTGAAAACACAAAAGCATAATAGAAACACTGGCACATCTATCTTATCCTACAATGGTTTCACAAAGATTGCTGAACAAATTCTCCCAACCTGCTATTTTAACACTTTAGTGAATAGTGCCCTCCTAGAAAGGAATCAAATCATTGGTAATTTCTTTGCTATTTCACTTTTTCCAGGGAGTTAATTATTGGAAATGTAATGTAAAATAAAATATGACCCCCCTGGTTCCTCGTAAAATTATAGGTCTCCAGATGTTTATTAAAACCAGGGCAGGGGGTATGTTTATGGTTAAATGATTAATTCAACTCTTGTTATCTTGTAATTATATTATTTTATTATCTCCACCAATAATACCCATTGCAGATCTAAAAAAATCATCGACTTTAAGTTTTGGAAACATATTTATTTTCAAGATTTTAATTTGTAAAACTGTTTGGGTAATCACTACAAATTAATTAAACACTAATGACTCAAATTGCAATTAGTCCATCTAATAACCTTTTATTTAGTAGCAATTTATTGTAATATTTTGTTTTGCCCACAATGGTGTCCTCAGCAATCAACCTCCCTCCCCCAAACAGGTTTCCTCCAATTGTAGATCCTCCCTTCTTACTTAGCTTTGAAATTTATCCCCCCCCCCCGTACACACTCAAACCCACAGTTTGTATATCATCAACATTCATAATATCTTTTCTCAGTTTTCTTATGCTCCAAATACAGATACATGAATTCGCCTTGTATTAAAGATAATTCTAAATACTGAAGTAAACAAAATAGCAAGCCGTAAACATATAAACATAATACAAAATAAACAAACTTTTTAATATATTCTTAAATAATATATATGAGAAGCCAAAACAAACTAGCAGGAGCTTTCTTGAACTTTTTGGCCATTAGTGATTATTTGTTCCCTCCCCCAAGTAAACAAATCCCCAAATTAATTGTAAATTTTTGTCTTTATAAAGCCAAACCCTCCCATAATTTAGGGGTGACGACACCAAGCCTACCTTTTATATTTGTTATCATTAAAGTTGTTCACAATATATGACTCAAAATGTTAAAAAATTTATACTTTCTAAATTGGTCAAAATATTAAAGTCTTGAAAATAAAGATTTTTATTGGGAAATTAGGAATATGTATATTATTATGTTCTACAATATATACATTTAGTAATAAGAAAGTAAACATAAAAATATTGTATCAACATATGTTTTTAAACATTTCCTTACTGTAATACAATACAGATAAAATATCAATAAATTGTAATAATCTGTAACTAACAAAAGAATTTCCCAAGAATAAAAATCTATTGTAACCTTGCAGCTGAACAGGGTTTTTTGTAACTGAATTAGCCATTGTTAATTGTTAGAATTTAAAGCTAAAAAAATCAAAATCTAAGTCATGTCATTGTAGATATATATGTAATCATTATATAATATTTATATATAGTATATATATTAAAGAACACAAAGATTGAGTATTTTAAACTTTCACCCTTCCTTCCATGAGCTCCACTTGTAATTATCATCATAACAATACACCTGCCATCATGAAAAAACATTTTAAAACATCAATCTTCTCGCCATTAATATGCAAGTAAAAGCTGTAAGGTGAAAATGAAAGAAGAGCATGTTTTATTTTCTCTTCCAAAACTATAGAAATAGAACTGAGACATCCCAAAATAGTGATTTCTTTAGACATTTTTAATTAATTTATGATTGGAGAATGTGACAGATTTATTTTTTAATATTAATTATTCAATTATTATTTTAACTTTAGGATAAAACCAAGAAATGGTTTTTATAAGATTTACTAAGCCTTTAAATTTTTATTAACAAAAAAATAGGGTTACTTCCATAATGCATAGTATCTCTGGAAAGTAATAAAATTGGTCATTTCTTTAATTTGCTTTTCCAGGGGGGTTAATTATTGGAAATATAATGTCAAATAAATTTGTTAAAAACTGATAAGACCCCCTGATTTCTCATAAAATTATAAAGGTTTCCAACAGGAAGTTTAATATAACCAGGAGGTATGCTTTATGCATTAAGAGTTTATGTAAAATTAAAAGTATTAGTAACTTTTATACTTGTTGTTGTTATTGTCATTGTTGTTTGATATGCTTACTACTCTTAATTGTTAATAATTAAAGCACTTCAAATATAGAAAAGAATAACAAAACACACGCCAAATATGTCATAATTATCATCAACATAAATGTAACACATATATTTTCTCATCACCACCCATCCAGTTCTTACATATATAAACATTGACACCTGACAATAGATTAAAGAAAGCCAAAGAGCACATACATAATGTACAAAACATTTAGAGGAAGGTTTATATTCCTCATTAAGACTTCCTAACATAAAATCATAAACAGAAAGCAAGGAAACAGTTCAACAAAATAGTCACCACATTGTTAATTGGTGTGATCCATGACACATTTTGTTGAAAAACATTTATGTGGTTATATGTCTATTTATTTCAGGATGATTACAGATAATTAAACCAACTGTTCTTGATGACCTCAATGGATACACCAAAAGATAAAATAACCAAGTGAAAGATGCAGTTTTAGCATGGCAAAACCTGCTAATGTCATATTGTTAAACAAAATAACCATGTTAAACTTTCTTATATTTATATTTTTTAATTTTCAACAACTTCTAAAACTAGGAAGATAAATCAAATATCTGAGATGCCAGTTTGATGTTCAAGGCAGTTGTATGGCATGTATAAATATAAAAACCTGCTGATGTCATATCATTAATAACCAAGTGAAAGATGCAGTTTTAGCAAGATAAAACCTGCTTCATGTCATACTGTTAAACAAATAACCAAGTAAAACTTTATTATACTCTTTATATTTTATAATTTTCAACAACTATTAAAACTACGAAGACAAATTAAACTTCTGAGATGCCAGTTTGAGGTTGAAGGCAGTTGCATAACTTGTATGTAAAATCAAAGCATTATAATTTGCACCAGTCTATTAACGTATGAATATAAAACAACATAAACAGAAATTCATTCCCTTTCAAAGAAACTTCCTGGTTTTATTTACAAACATAGAACAATGACCTAATATAAACATGCCACATAAATTATAAGATTACAAAAAACCAATGCATAGCAGGACTCATCAAAACTAAAAAAACTATGTTTACAAATGTGAAAAATCTTTAGAATGATAACAAACAGTTTTGCAGGAGCACTATATTGAACTTGTGTGACTTTTAAAACACGTGTTCTAACTTTCAAAACATATCTTCACAATGTATAATTTCACCTTTGTCCTGTGCAAAGCAAAAAATAGGACGTACTGCAGGTAAGATAATACTAATTACTATTTCTACTATTTTACTTTATGTCTTGTATGCAAAACATGTTTAAACAGACATTTATTTATAAACTAATGAAACACCTGTTAGTTTTTTATTCCACAGATAAACAAATAATAATAATAATAATGCTCACGTTACTAGCATTCTAACATGCCAGCATTAAAACCATGCTTTCTATATGCATTACAAACAGAAACTTTTTTACACTTTCTTTGTAACCATCCAGCAATGGAGATGGGCATTGACAACTGCTTGTTAAATTTAAAGGGTGGCCACTCAAATCCAAAAATGAAATTCCAGTACTTTCCAGTATTTTTCGGAATTACCCAGAATAACAAAAACAATGAAGAAACTTTCTTAGACAAAATACAGTAACATGAACAAAGGATAACACTGAACATGGAATAAACCATATTCTATATTATAAAGCTCTACACTGAGACATCCATTTATAACAAATGATTAATCTAAAAATAACTACAAAATGACTCAAAGTGTATTATTTAAATATATATTATCTAAAACTAACACAAGTTTCAATAGTTTTAGGAATTGATAAATAAAGAGAAGTACAAAAAAGCGATTTTCCAGTATTTTTCCAGTATGTAGCTGAAATAGGTATATAAATCCAGTATTTTTCCAGTACCAAACAAATTCCAGTAGAACTCCAGTATTTCCAGTATCATTGGCCACTCTGTACTCAGCTATGTACAAGCTAC
Source organism: Bythotiara depressa (assembly GCA_027564595.1). Lineage (NCBI taxonomy): Eukaryota > Metazoa > Cnidaria > Hydrozoa > Anthoathecata > Bythotiaridae > Bythotiara > Bythotiara depressa. The sequence continues at coordinate 10,662 of JANTOQ010433239.1, forward strand.
TTATACATTCAAATATGTTACAAAAAGGTTGCCTCCAAAGAAAAACCCAATTATAATAGTCAGTTTTTCTTGCTTTCTAAGCTAGTAGAGGTGAGCTATACAAGATCAGGGAAACAGTTTTTTTAACCATTGATATATATATATATATAGCATAGCATAGCATAGCAGCACCAGCAATTTCTTTTGCAGACCCCATAATAACACTGGGATTGAGTGAAACATCCATTATACACCGTAATGAAACATAAGGATAAGATTTTGGTGTTTTTTATAAATGACACAATAAAGTGTGAAATTTAGGTTGGTTGATTAATTACTCTAGTTCGTCATTCTATTTTGTTTTTGATCCTCTTGAAACAGGAAAAAAAGGTTACACAAAATCCCTTTATTTATTGCTATAATAATTACACATCCGTTTATTTGTGTTGTAATCTGAATGGCCTCTTGGTTAGGACATTTACTAGAAAATTATATTGATCATTGACTAAAACAAGAAAACATACAAAACAGTTAACTGTACAAACAAGAATTTCATATATTAATAATAAACATAATGCCTTTACTTTTACAGGTCATGGCACTGCTTGTCCCATAGCTTCTGAAAAGCGAAACTTTTGGTGACTTTTTATATAAGTAGTGAAACCAGACAACCTCATACCCAGGGCCTCTTTTTATTTTTGATATCAAAAAGAGAAAGAGGCCCCTGGGTACCAGGTTGAAACTCAAGAGTATTGACATATTAATCTTTTATCACTAATTCAACTCTGCGATTCAAACAGTGCACTATTTCCAAGTAAGAACAATGTTCTTTTATTAAGACACCTACACCCGATGAATTCCTAAATTAACACTCCTACAGTCCTGGTGACGTATGGTGCGTGATAAGGCTCCCACACCTCCGCACAGGCCTTCTTGTATTTGCATGCATGGTCTACAATGCGCCTAACACAACCAGGTGCATTGTAACTAATTCCTTACATTTTTTTCTATTGCTATAACACATATAAATCCCAAC
>JANTOQ010433461.1:0-11675 GCA_027564595.1 Bythotiara depressa
TGGAAATGATGTGTTTGCATGTGTACCGAGTGGTGATGGAAAAACCTTTTGTTACTGCTTCCTGTAGTAGAATAATTGTACTGTTTTATTTTTAATCTTAGAATCTTTCTTTTAGGTAAACATAGTAATAAAAGAAAGAAAGAAAAAGTCACAAGACATGTTTTACAAGACACATATTAGTAGCATTTAAAAACTTTTTTACGAAACAGAATGTGAAACTAATTGTTAATTTCTTCATTGTTTTTTTTCAACTAAAAGAAATATAAATCTGAGATACATAAATAATTAAAATTCCATCTAACTATGCAGTATGTCCATTCATTTTAGGTACCTGCTAGTAAAATGTTTTATAGCCAAACTTCACTAGTCATTTTCTCTTACACTCATAAAACATGGTCACCACTGTGGTGCCAATAAGAATGGCTATATCAAGTCTACCATGTTTGTTTATTTTTTGCAGTGACATGGCACTGATACACCGGCAACCGTAATAAAACTTATCAGTAGAGTGATTTTAGATTCAGACAATTAGTCATTAGTATAAGGCAGCCGTTCATCCAATTGGCAATAAAATGGGTTGTTTGGGTCCTTGGTTAATTGAGCAAATTCAAAGAAATAAAAAGCTTATAATTAAAGAAATTAAGTACAGTAGGTCAGGAGGAGAATATGCATATTACAGGAGGTCCAAATAAGGAGTCAGTGCTAATCAGAGGAGCAGACGATCTAAAATATAAATAGTATACAACAGTATTCTGGTAATATTTTATTTTAACAGAATGGTAACATGATTCCTCATTCAAATACATAAATATAATTATAGACAATGTAATGATACTATTGCTCCATGAATAACTCATTTCTTACTCTTTTGAAGCTTCTTGTTTATTTTTTACTGGTGTCAAAAAGCCAGAACACCGTGTGTCTTGTGCTGCCAATGGCTTTTCTAAGCAGCATTTTATCATTTTATTAATTACATCTTTACACTTCTCCTCACGATAATTGTGTTCTAAAAGGAATACAGAATCAAATATCAGTGTTCATTAATACTATAATACATTATCTACTTAAAATACTTCAGACTACCAATGCTTACTCCACAGTTCATTCATGTTCATTCATTATTTTAGTTTACAAGCTAACTACAGTTAACAAAAAAAACTATATAGAGATGAAACTCCTAACTCTGTCTCAATAAATGGTTTTGTTTCATCCTGGTAAAATGACAACCATTTAAAGAGGAAGGAAACAAATTTTCAAAAAATATTTTATATAGTCATTCATTATTTACCCTGCATTGTTTGCTTTACAATTTGAAAGTTTGTTGAATTAAGCAGCATATGCAAGATTTATGCATAAAAATTAATACAGCTTGGGTTCAAATAAAGTGTGTGACATCATTGTGGGTGGAAACAAAAGTAACCAACACAAAATACAGTTAAAATCACAAGTAAGAGTATGTTTTCAATGAAAGTTTGATCTTAATGGAAGGAATGAAGTTGAAGAAATGAACTCGGAAGTGCCAGATAAATGGGAAAATAATATTGATAATTAATGTTATGATGAAGAAGAAACAATTGAGGAAGAAGAAATTGAAGAAAGTTTTCTTAGCAGTATTAACTGTATGAAGGCCTATAGGAACAGCAGTTATCAACATCAAAAAGCAGTACTGAGAGTGACAACAACAAAAGTAGTGACGATGAAATATTAAGGAAGTACATAATAGTACTGCAAACAGTCGTACAAAGAATAAATGTTATATATTATTTTGTTTATTATCATTTAATTCACAAATTATATTTTGCAATATATATACTCAAAACTTTAGAAATTAAATTTATGAGAAGTATCTTCAGAAAAACATTAAAAAACTAAAGAAGAAATAATTTTTCTACAGATGAAGTGAAATTATTTCCTGTTTCCAACTTTTTAAAAACAGTGTGTCAGATTTAGAAGTGATATAAGATAATAAACAGAGACAGGTCTGAAGACAACCAACCAAGGACAATAGCAATACAAAATATCTCTCAAACACATATTTGAGAATAGCCAGAAGATACTGTTTGGTGTCAATTTAGAACTTGATCACATATATGTTCATGTAACAAGGGAAATCAGAATGGACCTTCAATATGTTTCCTACTTCTCTTTAACCTCTTCCCAGTGTTTGATGGATATATCTGTCACATGTCTGCGATGCATTTTTCGGCTTTGACGGATCTAATGGTTTTTTAGATGAAAACTTTAAGGAACTAATTCAGCGTGTTAATGATAAGTAATGCCCTGCACAGGTGTTTTTTATGTACTTTTAAAAAATATGTCAAATTCTTGCTTAATAAGTAAGAGAACTGTAAGTTGAGACTATAAAAAACAGTGTTAATATAATTAACACAAAATAGGAGCGGACACCTTAAAAAATTAACACTGTTGAGAAGTTAATAAATACATATAAAACATGTAATGAAAGAACATGGTTTCTATTAAATCTTACCTTGCAAACAAAACTGAATACGGCAGGCTTCCTTTCCACATACTGCAACATCTTTTGCAGAGGACATTACATTCAATCAATTCATCTTTTTCATATCTACGAAGATACTATATATCATGAATTTAATAAAAACAGATTGTATGCATGGAAGACAAACAAACCTTGCTGGACACTACTGGAGAGTTTCTATTGACGAATATAACACTGTGATACATAAATTAGATTTGCTAAAGAACCCATGTTTTGTTTATATTTCATGAGTGGTTTATGGAAAACTTGCAAAAAATGTCTTAAATATTTCATAAGTATGATAGACATGATTCAGACGTCAAAATAAGGAAACTTGCCCACTAAACTTATTTGTTTATATTTTATTTATATTATTTATTTTATGTTATAGTAATCCACCTGGTAACAGCAATAAAAATAATTGGAAAATTTGAAAATATATAAGAACTAATGATCAATGGATATAGATTTAAGAATAATAATCACGAACAAGGCATTATTATTATTTCATTTTATATCTTTGTCATACCTCCACTTGGTGCATTAAGTTAATGGTGTTCAGTTCATAATTATGATATGGTTATCATTAACAATTCTCCAGTTAGTTACCTTTCCATTCTGGAAATTGTAATATACACATTTAAATGGGTCGTGTACCATATTGTTTTCAGCATCACCCATAATGGGACAGGGTTGCCACACAAATGTTCGAAATAAATTCCCAGACCTTTCCCTGAATTTTTGTCAAATTTGGTCATCTTTCCCTGACATTTCTTATGACAGATTAAGTAAATTTAAACCAACAAAGCAGTAAAATATTGCCTTCAAGTCAGATAAAAATACTTAATTAGCATACAAATATTAAATACAAAATATTAAGTTGGAGCTTTTACAACAAACTTAGAACATAAATTCCCTGACCTTTCCCTGGCCAGCCAGCCAGTATAAGAATTCCCTAATATTTCCAGATTTTCTGAGATTTATTTTTAAAAGCATTCTTTTTGCAAGGATTCTATTTAAAGAAAACATAAGACTTGTTTACAAATTCACTAATAAGATCTGTTTGAAATAATGATGTATATAGCACATTTAACTAAATTAAAAGAAAATCAAAACAAAAAAGGCCTTTCAAGTTACTAAAAACAAGATTATAATAAATTCAGCAGAATTATAACATATACATATTTTTACTGGTGTTTCATAGATAACATATATGGTATATTTTTCACATTATTTTATTAACAGGAAAGCAATTCATACAATAAAAACGAAAATAAAAAATAACTTAAAAATACATAAATTTTGTTTGTCATTTGTTCCTCTATTTCAAGAGAGTGGGAAAATGTTTCTCTCTCAATATCTTGATGTCTCTCTAATGAAAAAGTGTTAGTAACTATCAACTAAAAACTTTGTGCTTCATTTTGCTAAATCATCTAATGAAGTAGACTTGGTATGATAGGAGGTAAAATGAAGAGTTTAGTTTCTAGTAAAAGGCTAATTGTTTTAACTAAGTTTTTAACACATTGAATACAGAAGAAAACCAATTCTTATTAAAAATAATTCATTAAGTGTCAATTCTTCTCTCTGGAAATGGAGGCACAGAGGACAAACAAAATTTAAAATGGAAATTACCTGAAAATGTTGTGCACTGCCTTTTACGGAATTTTAAAAAGTTGATCACAAAAGCTAGGTACATTTTACTTAAAACAATGGCCTGAAATGTAGTGCACATTAAGAGATAATGTATTAACTCATTAAGTGTAGTTTACATAATATTACATTCCTTACAAATTTATATTTTTTGTTGCTGGTGTAATTTTATGCAAAGTGGGTGACCTGAGATCTAAGCTCTGTCATTAGCAAAATATTACAGCCAGCCTACTAAAAATCGTAAATCAAAAGTGGAAGAGTGTAGCTTTTATTTGAGCCTAAAATGAATACAATATAATTATTTCCAAAGATATTGCATTGAGCTTTGTTAAAAATGTTGTATTTTGCTAAAACAACAACAACCCATTTTGGGTACAGCCTGCACCAATAAAGGTAACTGAGTTAACACAAAAAGGAGACACTAGTGAAGAACATTATATAAGGGTATATCAAAGGCTTGCACACACATATCTAAAAATTCGTAATCAGTCACTTTTTAAAACACATTCGTAAAATTAAAACAGTGATTTTTCAATGATAGCTCTTTCCTGATTAAGCGTGAACTTCACACGCAACTGTCAACACATGCTCAAAGATATTAAGCTACAAGATATTAAGTAAGCTACATTATTCTCCCATAATAATCCTTTAAAAAAAGCAAGTAAACTTCAGATGTAAACAAACTTTGATGACGTGAAACACTGTACTTTTATCTTAGAGAAGAGAAGCACTTTTTTCTTGCACACATTTAAACAATGTTATTAACGATGTAGAATTTGTGTCTTTATGATTTAACTTGCTCAAAAAGTCGACACTATCCTTACTGGAACTACGAAAAATATAGAAAACCAAGAAAACTAGAAATAATCGCATCAATGAGTTTACTCTCCAGAAAAACTTTTAATGTCAATAGATACTGATTTTCTGATAATTCATGATCACCTTTTTGTAGATAAACACTGTTTTGATAAGTTGTTTGAAATTATGCAACAAGCAAATGCTAATCTTTGAGTGTTTAATGAAGGCTGTACATCTGATATCAGCATTTTGTTTGGTGGTGCTAGTGATACTTATATGGGGAAAATGATCAATGTCCAGAGCACTTTATTAAAAATTAAAAACAATTATAATGAAGAAAGTAGAATTATTATTATTTATTAATTAATTATAAACTTAGTAATCAACAATCTTGACAAAAACAATTAGGGAAAAATGATTTATCTCCTCCCAATGTCCTGAAATAATAATGAACTTTTGGGAGATGTGTGTTGATATTACCTCCCATTGAAATTCAATTCCCAATTTGTTTCTGTTTGAGTTGTAGTAACTTCTTAATATATTGTTTTTTTTATAAAATCACATAAATGTTTAATTATCAAAACATTAAGAAACATAACTACTTTTCCATCAGAACAATAGTCTCATTTATTCAAACAAATGTTTTGCTGCACACATAATACACAAACAAACACATACATAAAATGCACATTTTTATCAAAACCTGCTTAATTAAATATGACTAATAAAAGTGCATCACTGGATATAGATCAACAAAAGTAATTTCTCCCTAACAATAGGCATTTTCTTCAAAAGTCACAAACTATTATTATAATGAACCAAAATCAATCAGTCAACACAAAAATGCAGGAAATGTAATTTACAGTAAAATCGACATTATTGTTATCAATATATTGTATCTTATGTGAATATGTATTGACTGTTTGTTCTCAGATCTTTTCATTACATCAACAAAAGGGCACTTACTCTCAAAACAGACTTCTTTTTCACCTATACCTTCCTTTCCTAACTCCTCCTCCAGCTCTGCTGTAAAAACATGCTACAGGAAATCAACTGACAAATTGTTGAAATTTAACATAAATAACAATAGCGTATTCATAACTAATTATGTTATCATGAAAGGTCCTGTACTCACGTGTCTAGAAGAAAGGTTGTGAAACAAATCCACAAGAAAATATTTTTAATAAACTATTACATAAAATGGTATAGTGAAACAAAAATGAAACACTCTCAGCTTATTAAAAACAGCATTTTGTTGACAATAGAGCTAAAAATTAATAATACTAGGAACGTACAAACCAAAATGTACAAAAATAAAATAATTCCATGATTTTCTGAAAATATATTTTCACGGATTATTATAACTGCATTACCACATAAACACAGGGGTAATTAAAACTCCATACTACTTCGTAAATGCATTGGATGAAGTAGAAAATACAATAATTCGTTATCTATAAATATTATAGTCAAACCTAATTAAAACAAATATCAGCGAAAATTGGCACTATAGAATGAATTGACCTTTACATATACAGTAATTATGATTTCTATTGGCAGGGCTATAAAAAGTGGTCTTTATTGAGAGGTTTTCTTTATAAAAGTGGTCTTTATTGAGAGGTTTTCTTTATAAAAGTTGTTTTTATTAAGAGGTTTTCTCTATAAAAATGGTCTTTATACAGGATTTCTTTATAAAACATGGTCTTTATAACAGGTTTGACAATAATATTTTAGTTACATGTATACAAGCTTGTGCAGAAAGTTTATTTTATATTATATAGTTATTTAATCTGCAAATGTTAAATCCCTCAATGTTGCTGTAATGATATAAATGTCATATGTAAGGTATTGGCTAATGTCAGTCCAGTATTGGAATACATAATGATACAATATATTTATCATGTCATGGACCTGAATAATTTAAACGTTGGGATATGTTTCGAGAGATATTTCTCTCATCATTGATATAAATATTGCTGTATATTCAGGGCATATTCTACCATCAAAGGGCATGGGTACGAATTGCCTAAAACGGGGCAATTTTGACCTCTAAAAGGTTTTTCACAAAGGACACATTTTCCCTTTAGATCTCCCTAATTGAGAGTATATTTAAACTTTTCAGCATCTTGCATCAATTATTGCACAAAATAGATGCTTGAATATGCACTGATAATATTTTCTTCAGAGCAATGAGAATTGCTTTCAGTCTAAAAAAAATATGTTTCTTGTTTTCTCAACCTCAAATGTGAAAAATAATGAAGATGAAGACTTGAGATATTGACAGCACTGATAAACCCATGATAGGTCACAGATGTTTGAGATATTTTAAAAGGACAAGCCAGTGTTTAACCCCTTTAATGCATAAGCAGACCTCCTGGTTCTATTAAACTTCCCATTGGAAACCTTTATAATTTTATGAGGAACAAGCGGGTCTTATCAGCTTTTAGCAAATTTAATTAAAGTCATATTTCCAATAATTAACCCCCTGGAAAAAACAAAATAGCAAAGAAATGACCAATGGTTTGATTCCTTTCTGGGGACACCATGCATTAAATAATTCTTAAACGTATTGAAATATTTTCAACCATATAGTACCTGGTGCCCCCAGAAATTATTCAAATCTGTATTGATTTCTTTGTTGTTTCACTTATTCCAGGGGTGTTACACTTGCATTATTGTTAATGTTATTGGTTGTTGTAATCAATATAATATAAACAAATTGGTACACTAGAATAGAGGTTATGATCAAATCCTATCAATTTCACCATACTGTTTATAAAAAAATAAACCTTCTAAAAAATAATTTGAAAGACTAGGAAAAATAAGAAAGTGATGTCTCTTTTACAAAATGGCTCTTAATAAATCTCATTAGTAAAATGCCAATGGAAATATAATACAAGGCTTCTGTTTACATATCAGAAGACATTTCAAGTATCTTCTATCCATGTGTTCTTCCTTGCAGAGTGCATTTAATATAATTGTAACACGAGTTCATGTTATCTCAGTACATGCGGGAACACAAACGGTGATGTTCGGAAGTCTTCTGGAAGTTGAAATGCCTACACAAAACAAATGAAAATTAGTAAAAATGCAAGAAAGATTATTCTATGAAATACATTATGTGCAAAATAAGCAATTCTCTCAAAATGATTTTTCTTACTCTATGATTAAATTTTAATAATATAGAAGTTCTGAGATACAGCAGTCTCCATAACAACTGGATAATTTATAACCATACATGTAAATACTGGTACTATTGTTAACTCTTTGATGCTTTGATACGCCCAGGAATGAATCAAATTATTACTTATTTCTTTGTTGTTTTTACTTTTTACAGGAGGTAAATGTTTGGAAATAAAAGAGAAAATAAAGTTGGTAAAAACTGAGAAGACCTACTGATTTGTAATAAAATCATAGAAAAGTTTCCTATAAAAAGCTTACACTAGCAAGGGGGTTAAATAATATGTGATGTACAAACAACAAAAATCTTACCGGTCCACCTAATTTAGATAAGAATCTGTGACGAAGTGCGGCAGCAGATTTAGGTTGTATAGGCGCATGCGTTGTGCCAGGTGGCGGAGATGTATAATAATCTTCTAATAATGGTTTTCGTTCGCCACCAGCACCGACACTAAAATATAAAACACTATAATGTACTAAAATTAAGAGACAACAGTTGCAGCAAAAATATTTTATGACAAATTCAACTGTTCTCTGGCTAAGCGAACCTTCTGTATAGTTTAAAAATAATTTACACCTTTCTTCTCAGATTTTCTCAATATTAACTGTGAAAATAAAAGAAGATCAGAAGACCAGGACTAAGAATTGTATTGCCCCTTTAGTTCCCATTGTCCCAGAAATTAATTAAATCAATACTTATTTGCTTGCTACTAACTATTTCCAGGGGGTAAATCATTGTAAATACAAAGAAATATATAGTTGACAAATATTGGTAAGACACCCTGGTTCTTCTAAACATTATTAATATTTCCATAAATGCAGGAGGTATACCAGACATTAAAGGTTAAATGGACGGTCAATTAGTGATTCACTGACCAAATCGTGTTCTAGAAATTACCAAAAAAGTACAGGAGAATCTACTTATAAAAAAGTCACTGTCAGTAATGTAAATGTTTGAAAGGAAGTTGGAAGAGTTTCATAGATTTTTGTAGTATCATGTTTCCTTTTTTCTTTATCACATCTCAGTAGACAAGGATTAGATTATTGCATTTGAAAAAAAGCGTTCAAAAAACACCTGTCTAATTTAAGACCTGTTACTCTATTCCTATTAAATATAGCAATAAAATAATTGTTAGGTCACTCTACCTCAAGGAAGTAACTTTTTGATTACATTAGTTGGAATGAAATAATTATTTTTTTGTTCCTACACACTCTTTGGTCTTAAGATCCAACATTTTGATAGCACTATTAAAATTCTTTGAAACTTTGGACATTACAATCCCTATAATAACCAATCCCAAAGCTATGACCTGGTTTCTATCAGCTCTTTGAAATCTAATCATTTCAGGAACTAGGATTACTTTTAATGTAAGTCATTGTTATGGAGAATATATGCAACAAGTTTCAAATAGTTTCTTGTTGTAACATTGGAGCTCATGAATATTTTTAGATTATGGGACAAAAGGACTGGTTCTCTGCAACAAAAAATTATAAAGTATTATTTTATTCCATATTTGTAATGAATAATTTCCTTGGAATAGAATATTTATCAAGAATATCAACCAAATAGAGTTGGGGAAACTTAAGAGGGGTTTCCGATACCTCCAACTAAGAAAGCCAGAAATGTTGGTATAATGTTATTGTTATAAGTATATATTTAGTATATTTCCCAATTTTCCAACCTCCCTTTCTTATTAGATCATCTACTATTAAAGAAAGGAAAACATTTATTACAAATTGTTGGATCTTTCAAATCAAGGTTTCATCAAAATAAAAATTGTTATCCATGTTATGAAATAAAGACTATGAGACATAAACAAACCTGACAGATGCTAGTTTCTCTAACTCTCTGCGTTTTTTTGCACTTCTATTTAAAGCGCCACCTGTAATTTAAATTATAACATATCAATGACATGCATACTAGAGGACTCTCCTCCACAATGCCTGTTGAAAACTATTTCAAGCCTTATGTAGAACTGTTCCAGATGAAGTCTTGCAAGAATAAATTACAATACAAAAATATTACGTAAGTTCCTTTGTTTACATAATTCACCTGCTTCATTTTTAGTTCATAATACACATACAGTATAATGTGTCATTTGTTCTCACGCAGCTCACATTTATAAATTGTATGTCAAAAATAACATACGAGTTCCATGGTTGACTGATTCTTAATATGTAAGGCACCTATGTCATAAAATCAAGAATTATCTCCTTTTTAGAGCTTATTGACAACTAAGTCTTACAAAATGCTCACATTATCTTGTACTAACATTTAATTGACAATCTACATACATGCATGATAGAGATAGCTAATAGCTATTGCTTTCAATATAATATAACTTGTCTGCTAACAGTCACATACAAAATATTCCACTTAACTCACCTTTTGCTAAATCTACCAAATACAACAACACAGCAGTGATCAATGCAACTATAATGGACAATATTATTTATTATAGGATATATAATATATAACAATTATATGATATAAAGGTACAATTACATTGGATCACCACCAAGAAACATTAGGGAACCATTCCTTGGCAGATGCAAATCCATGTTTACGAAAACAAATATTCTAATACAAACTACTAATTGATCAACATAACATGTACTACTTAAAGGAGTGGTGCTGTGGATTTCAAACATTCCAATTTCAACAAAAATGGATTCAGCACACGAATTAGCCTAGAAAACATATTCTGTGAAATGAAAAATCCCTGTAGACTCCTACAATTACTGTTAACATTTGGTTTTTACACTGTTGGAAGATGTGGTTCTGAATTGTGAGCTTTAGACAATTCATGTGATGTCATTTTCGACAAACTTCATTCATGAGCAGTTGATGAAAAAAAAGTTGTTAGTGAAAAATTGATGTACATTTTAGTTTTTGTAGAGTAAATTATGTATAGGTAAAGGAATATAAATGCACAACTGTTACTGTCCTGCCATGGATTGCAAAAGCATTCAAGCAGCAAGAAGAAAGAAGAAAAGGAAGGCATAAGCTTCACGGTCTTCCGTGAGATGAAAAATTGAAGAAAATGTGCTTGAATAATTTTAAAAGAGCATAACACCAAAATATGACAGTATAAGAGTTTGTCATTTACACTTTGAGATGAGGAGCAGTGCTTTGAACAAGATTTGAAATTCACTATGTCTTAGTATTTCTTACATTGCTTTTAAAGTTCCTCATTACATCAAAACATTTTTTTATAAATTCATTGCATTCTCGATGATTATCTTGACCAAATGTAGAATTGGAAAAACGTTTTACTGATTATACAATTTTGTTAATTGCTTATATTCCTATTTGTAATTTATTTTTCCAAGTGATCTCCTCTTGTTTCCTACCAGCACTTTCCTGAGTACAGCTTGACTCTGGCATAATGTCATAAATTAATCAGCTGATGTAACACATTTATCTCACGGAGTAAAAACACGAGCACTTTACTCTCATGTCCACAAAACTTCTTAAAGGAGAACGGAGCGTTCAAAATAATTCAGTCTAAATTTGTTCATTACAATCCAAAAATCAATCTCAGAAAAT
>JANTOQ010433572.1:0-11674 GCA_027564595.1 Bythotiara depressa
TTAATGATTATCATAAAAATAGCAACATTTTAATAGTTTATGATTATCATAAATTTTGTTTGAGAGGATGGGTTGAAAATAGATGGTTATTTAACGTTTCTGAGTATTCTGGTATACGAATCTTTGAGTTAATCTGAAACCATAAACGCTCTATTGAAGCAAGAAAAAATATTGCACGTTTGAATTATCAGGGAGGTTGTAACTTTTGAAAATTATAGCTATAATAACAATTGTATTACTTTTAAGACAATCACCGTGTAGCATAAAAAACGAGACATCAATCAAAACAAACCTGTTTGCCGATTAGTGTTTGAAAAATCCAGATTTATCTATGAGTTTGGTCACAGTTTCTATCACGAGACAAAGACAAGTTTGAAGAACTGTAGAAATGCGAAACCTATGGTTTGAGTTAGAAAAAAAAATCTACTTTGCTATATTAAATTTTACTTGTGTGCCTTTTTTATTGGATTATAAACGCAGTATAAAATCATTTTTTTATGTTTTGTTATCAAATTTTTAATCTTGTTTCCGCATTCCGTTTTTAAATATAATTCAGTTATATTCTTCATGTTATCGCTTTATGCTTAAGATTCTTTTGTGTTATCCCTGGGAATTAATCTATAAACCAATACTAATTTCTTTGTTACAATATATTTTCCATGGAGTTAATTTTGGAAATACAAAAAAGAAAGTTGATAGACGTTGGTAAAACCCCCCGATTCTTTATAAAATTACTAGTATTTCCAACAAAACGTTTAAAATTGACAGGGGGTATATCAAGACATGTTTTGCAACGGAGGAGAGTGAGTTAATTATACCCAACTCATTATAAATCTAGGACCTGATCCCTATTTCAATGTAAGATCCTACTAATTAATATTTACTAATTTCATAGTTCATTAATCACTAAAAAGAACCGAAAGAAAAGGAATCAAAGGAACTAATAACCAAATAACATCCGCACAAACCACGAATATAACCTGTTTTTTTTTTATCACGTGAATCAAATTTGAACGAAGATTTGCGGGGCTAGCCAACAATCTTTATCACAATACAATGATCATTTTGAGGTTTCGGACCAATTCCTGTTTAGCCAATTAAGTGTCCAAAACAGGAGAATAGGAGTAGGTGTTGGCGGGAAACCACGTACGACCGCGCATACCATTATCTCTTATTGAAAAACCTAGGAAAGTGTTGACGGGAAACCACGTACGACCGCGCATGCCATTATCTCTTATTGAAAACCCTAGGAAAGCGTCTTTACTTCCAGGACATCACAACGTCCTCAGATTGACTATTTCTGAGCAAAGGGAGGAACACCCTCCTTATCCAACAGTACTGAAAAACAATAGCAACATCTGTACTAAAGCACCTAAATTCCACTTGTTTCAAGTCACTAGTACAGTGCCGTACCACATAGGGGCAGTGGGCAGTGTGCAGTTGCCCCCCAAACACCTTTTTGCTGAATAGTTTTTTTAAATTCCTAATATTCAACAATGCTCAACATGATACAATTTATTTAACGGGATTCCTGCATAAAAAAAGGGTTAACATACAGCTGAGGAGTTAACATTGAGACATGAATTTCTGAGAATGAACTTATTTTTATTTACTCAATTCACTTTTCATCTTTACGGCTTTATTATTCAGATATCGCAGTATCAGCAAAACGCCAAATGGGTCTGGAACTAGTGACACATACCGTTTTGAACATCAATTTTTTTTCAAAAGATGTATTTGGTCATTCTCTATATCTGTACCAAATTGTATTTCCTAAAGTTATGTATTTTCCAAGATATTGCCAAATAAAATAATTCCATATATGGTAAACTCACTTATTACATCGCAAGTATTGAGAAGTGACTTGAACATCTGCTGCCTTAAAAGTGCTTAAAATTGTAATATCTCGAGTTAACCGCTTGGTATTTTTTGATAAAATAAAAACGGTTTTGCATCATTTTTGAAGGGCTTTCATATAAGCCCAATTTATTTTTTATGCAGGAATCCCTTTAATGATAAATAAAATAAGAAAGCCATAGAGCTTTGAAAATTCCTTTTGTAGACATTTGAACAGGTTTTGCTACTTTAATACATCATATATGACAGATTAGTCACATGTTAAGATTAGGCACATGTTAAGATTAGGCACATGTTACACAATTTCAGTGTGTGTTCCCATCACAATCCAAAATGTTAGGAAATGTATTTACAGCGATTTAGAGCACTCTAATTTAAAACGTTCAAGGAGTCACTAATTTTTTGTTTTCGTTGTACCCAAAAAAACGTTCCTACGACCCTGCTAGTGTACCGAAAAATTATTTAAATCTATGGACACTTTCGCATGACGTGTGGAATATAACATCTGTGTAATTCTAGCACGAGGGTGAAACGATTAAGATTTCAATATTTATTTCTCCTCGTTTTAAATTATTTTCGATCTGACCCCCTGGTAGCCTACCAAACTAAGGAAAGTTTGCTAGGCTATCAGGGGGTCAGATTCATCACTAATTATTTAATATATATATATGACCATATATAATATAATAAGTAGAACCTCAATTCTTCAAACCAGTGTTACTTTCTCACGAAAAAACTTACAATCTCACGGAAAAACTTTTACTTTTTCGTGGCAAAACTCTTTTTCCACGGAAAACTTACTTTCTACACGACAAAAAGTTATTCAAACCTTTTGTTTGTTGTTGTTGTTGTTTTTTGATCCGATAGATTTAGAAATTGTGGCAAAACTCGAATAGAAAACTTCAATTTTCGAAAATCAGATTTTTCGAATTATTTTCTCACCTTTCGCAATCAAAAAAATGATGATTGCTGTTTTGCGCGATGTAGCTACTTGAGGGGTAAATTACAACATTGCACATATAGAAGTGGTTTGTTTTATTAAAACCTCGTTTGTGTGCTATAAATCATTATTTTACGGTGGTTCACAGGTATCACGGAAAAACCTTCCCGACAGAACTTACTTATCCGCAAAACAAGTTACATTCTTACGGCAAAACGCTTTTTCCACGGCAAAACTTACTCTTTTTCTCACGGCAAAACTTACTTTCCACAGCAAAAATTAGGTGCTCACGGCAATCCTAACAGTTATTTTGACTGGTGCATTACGAATTGGGTTCTAAACCTATTGTTTCAATTTAATGGACAGGTCTATATTTTCAACGAAGTTTTTTCATTTTTTGTAAATTAAAAGCGAATAACACACGGTGTTCGGTGTGAAAGGGACAGGTTAAATCTAAGATAGACTGATCACTCAAATTCTTAAAAATGTCAATCCAGAATTTTACGAAAACCAATATTAGTTAATTAACCCCCTGGAAAATACAAAACTGCAAAGAAATTAGTAAAGATTTAATTCATTTCAGGGGTCACTGTCACCAAAGATTTAATTCTAACCTCCTCCATATTACTTGAATATGTTGTTTCATATTAGCATACCCTATTTGTAGTTTGAGACACAACTTGCCTTTCAATTTTGCCGTGACATAATAATTTTTGCCGTAGAAAAAGAGTTTTGCCGTGAAAACGAAAGTAAGTTTTCCCGTGAGATTGAAAGTTTTGTCGTGGGAAAGTAACACTTGTGTGAGCCGCCCAATTATTATAAATGTAGCGATTATCGCGATGGTGAAATGCGTCTCGCTGCTGATGTGTGTTAGCAAGGTTTTCTTTAACATAATTTACATAATTTAAGATAATTTATTTAAACCAACCAATCACATGGTTATTAAATAAGTAACTATAAAGTTATGCTCCAAGATTCTGATATATATAAATAAGAAAGCTCCATAAAATATTTTAATCATACACCATCTCCGTACTACATTCTTCCATAGCTATTCCGTTATTTTAACAACGCTTGCATTGATAGTCTAATTCCACTAGTGTCCAACTGTTACTGCTGATTCTATTACTCCACTTAATTATTTTTTCTTTATAAGATACTCAGATCAGAGTAACATTCTTAATCGAGGCAAATTTATTCGCACGAACAAAACAAAACAAATTATACTTATTTTATCCAATCGAAAATAAATTGGCGCGAAACATAGTCGTCCAATAGCACTCTATATTTAAGTTATGAACATTGCATTGTTTGATTGAAAGGAAATAATGGATTCTGTTAGGAGATAAGTTTAAAGCAATCAAGAAACGAATAATTAGATTAAAGCGGATTTATCTGGATGGATAGTTCAAATAGGAAAAATTGTCACCATACAAAATTCTTGTAATTTAACTGTAAATTAGTGGCGACCTTACTAATTTAAGTTACGAATTACCAAAGTTCTTCTACTTGATGACCTATAACTGAAACTAATTACCAAAGTTCTTCTACTTGATGACCTATAACTGAAAGTTTCAGAGGTATTTTATTAGACCTTTTCCGGTCTTACATTATACAGTCCGCGAGCGCAGAACCCAAAGGTCTTATTACAAATAAGACCACTGAGATAAAAATGAGTCTGTTGTAAGGGATGTGGGTCTCTTATAAGACCTACAATACGTTTGCAATTTTCACAAAGGGTTTTATTTAGACCCAGGGATCTTTAAAGCCTTAGGCTTTAATCAAGACCTTAAAAGACGGATTTCCACGTGGCGAACTGTAAATTCTTAAATCAAGAAAAAATAAGACAGCAAATTCTAATTCGGTAAATGAGATGTTGAAATGCAACAACTGGAGAATTTACAAATTTTTGCTGTATCATTACAATTTAATATTTGATACAGCACAAATCAAAATAATACAAGAAATATCATTTCTGAAAGTTCTTTAACGATTTCTGAATATACTTATTCAGTTCTTTTAATCCATGCTAACACTAACAAGTAATTTCTGGGAAGTTGTATTATTCACGGTAATAAATATTTGATTTTTTACTTTTTCTACTCTTTTACTTTATTACTTTTTATTACCAATATATTCATCTCTTCTTAGTCACACGTTTTATTAACAAATGTTAGTGTTGTAATTGCTTGAAATTTGTTGTATTATTCACAGTAATAAATATTAGTTTCTTTTTCCAGTAATATCTCTTCTTAGTCATTCTTTCCCATCATACTTTTTATTAACAAATGTTAGTGTTGTCATTTCTTGAAAGTTCTTGTTTAACGCCATGAACATGCCTTGAATATAACTCCTTGACACAAATACAAATATATATACATAATTTTTCAACAGTTGTTGCATCTTTCGTGATACTATACGTAATCTTTTCTTCGCTTTTTGTACTTGAATTTTAATATTAATATTTAAAAATAAATATAAATATTACATATATATTCTACATTAATAGTAACCTCGTTCCCAGGGCCCTTTTTTCCTTTTACAAAGGCCCTGGGAACGAGGTGGCATTAACTGTGAATATAACAAGAAAATTAAATTATTTTAAATATACTCTTACCTTTATTATTAAATAATTTGGTTCCTGTTTGCATCAAGTCTTCACGGAACTCTTTACTCTTTAGAGTTTGCATTGACAGTTTGTAAATTATGTAGATTTGTAAAAGCGCGTATTCTCAAATGACAAATACAAAGACATTTTCAAATCTTATAATAATGCAGATAATATGGTTCAATTATTATTATCTAGATCATAGATCACAAATGTTTTCTAAATTAGCCCATTTTGAGAAAGTGATTTTAAATTAGACCTTTTTTATCAATTTTTCAACAACTTTAATTTAAGACCCTTTTTATACAAGATAAAACTTTAAGGGTCTGCTATAAGACCCAGAAGTGGTTAATATAATATAGTACCCTAAAAGGCCTTATGAAATACCACTAAAACTTTCAGTGCTCTAGTAACTATAAAGTTTTACTAGAGTACAAAACACAAGAAACGTTAAGTGGTCACCTAGCCCACAAATGGCACAATATTGAAGTAAGCGTGACGCTGATGCATCTTATAGACACTTTCGCATCCCTATTATTTATACATTTCGTTGATAACAAAATTACAAACTTATAAACTCGTCTAATCTACAAACAGTCATAATATATAATATATAATATATAATAATAACTAATTATTTAGAATAGGTCTTAACACCTGGATTTCTCCAAAATTGTAGAAACAAAGAAATAGCAACGAGTAAAAAGTGGATCTTGCTGTCGTAGAAAAATTGATGGGTACCTGAAAAATAATATATACAAATTTTAGGAGTCCTTTAATATATTTGATTTTGCTATTAAGAAGAGTTACGCAATAAATAATTAATTTAATACTATTATAAAAAAGTTCCATTTAATTAATTCAAGGATATTTTGAACCGCCACCCTAAACTATGTTCTATCCCGCCGACCCATACCAGCGAAGCGACCTGTCTGAGTGCGTCGGTGGGGTACAACATAGGCTACCGCGACCTTAGATGTTATACATGTGTGCCAAAAATTGACCAAATTAATATTAAAATTTTATCACTTTGGATGTTATAATGTGAATAACGTGCAAAAAATTGACCAAATTAATATTATATCACTTTACTCTCTCTGGGTGGTCTCAGGCAAACTTTGGCAGCAGCAGCTGTTTGAACAAGTGTATGAATATCGCAATATAAATAACTACACATGCCATCAACATCTACATACCACCTACCTTGTGAAGGTCATCCAAGGTTGTTCACTAATAACAGGTATTTTCAATAATAGACCCTCAAACCGCTGTGCATATCTCAGAGGTCTTGCTTCTAATGAGAAGTTGTGTAATAAACTAATTACGATGAATTTGACCATGCTTTTGGTATTAACAATAGCATCGAGAACCTTCAAGGTTAAGTATTAACACTTTAGTGCATAGTGTACCCGGAAAGGAATCAAATCAGTGGTCATTTCTTTGCTATTATGCTTTTTCCAGGGGGTTAACTATTGCAAATTAAATACAATGTAAAGTAAATTTGATAAAAGCTGATAAGACCCCCTAGATACTCATAAAATTATAAAGGTTTCAAATGGGAAGTTTAATATAACCAGGAGGTATGCTTATGCACTGAAGGGTTAAGATTTGATTTGTTTTGCACTTTCACGTTCACCAAACTATTTAAGGACTGGAAACGAGGAAAATCGCCCTCAATAGTGCAATATCATGTATTAACACAAAATAATTTTGTGTGTGTTGTTAGTACAATTTATTATCATTTTTACAACGTTGTAAGGTATGCTGTAAGAAGGACAGAATCAGTTGCTTCTCAGTTTTGTGGAATCCACTATCCACTATATATCTGGTTGGAGAGAAGTGTCCTTAGAGAAACTGGGGTTAACACAGCACTTTTGAAGGGGAATTCAGCTTGGTTTACATCCTTCTCAACGGAAGGTTTGGCAGGTCTTTCCACGGAAGATATTCTGTTTCTACTTACCATGTTTTATAGGTTTCAACAAGTTCGGTAGAGGGTGTTGACATGCTTATACACGTTCATTAGAGGCCGTTACAAGAATGCAATTCTCTTAGATATATTTTTCATATTTGAATATTAGTCATTACACCTAAAACTGTTGCATTGTTAATTTGTTAATTTGTTTGTTTCTCAACGATGTAGAATTGGGAGAGTTCATAATAGATCGTCCTCCGATTTTATGAATAAAATCTGAACTACGTTGTGAGCGTTTCGAGTCCTTACTTAATTCCGGAATTAGTTTTTTCTTTCCATTAAATTACTGACTTTAATTATATCAGCGTCAGTGTTTGTACATGTCAAGTACACAACTTTTAAAAATATATCTGAGTATGAAGACCGTAAGCAGGGTTTTGACATTTTAAGCGCGCAGCGATATTTTGTTGTAATTATTGTTTTCTAAAAAGGTTATATTTTTTATTATTTATATTTTTCTAGCATTTATAAACTTATAAAGCATGTAAAACATTATTTTCTGATATGAACAGTAAGTACTGCAAAAGCTTCTCAAATTCTATTTAAAAAAAATGGATTTGTCGTAAAATCTACGTCGTATTTATTCGTTCATCAAACTTAACATATTCAAGCGTCCGTTATCTTTCCCCCTCAAGTCCGCTACACGCACAAAACAAAAATAATTGGTCAACGGAAAATCTGATAGGATCGCACCCAATGGGCACATCATGGTCACACGACGTTGAAAAAACGTTAGATCGACGTCGGTAACGTTTATTTGACGTTGAAAAGACGTTGTTTGACCATGATGTGCCCACTGGGCAAATGCCAGTTTATTTATTTATTTTTTAGACAACTCTCGGGAAAAGTCCATTTCAGGCCGTCACAAAACCCCACAAATGCCCAGTCCAAAGGCAAGCGAGGCTTCCCTCCGGCTACTTCAGTACTTAACTTCTCTGTTGTGTGTTCCCTTGGCTCTAAGACTCTAGACATCTGGTAAACTGATACGTTTATGTACGTGACTCTTTCTATGCGAAGTTGTGGTTGTGGTGTTCTTTTTCTGTGATTTAGGCGCCCATTGCCAATATATTTTAGAAAACACGTGCTCGTTTATCACTGACGTAAACTAGAGTAAGGATACAAGTGTTATATAAAGAATACATTGCGTTTTGAGAGCAAAAACAAAAGTTTGTTTTCACACTGAGGTGTGTGTGTACCGCAACATGAGTAAGAAGTTCTTAATATAGATGAGTACTCTATTTTCAAAATTTGTTCGCATACGTTTTTATGTATGGTACTTATGAAAGGCAGGGAAGTAAGCTTGAAAACCTTTAGAAACAACAGAAAAATAGTCCGAAAGATTTTATGTTTTCTTTGCTCTTTGTATAACTTTCTTGCGTAGTGTTCGTTAACCCTTTAACATAGGAGAGTACCCTAATTAGTACCACATTCACTGTATGATTTTTGATTAAATACAATTTAAATCCAAAAATCGTTTTAAAAGTTTAGTAGACTAAAGGGTAGGCTTTCCAAAAGTATATGTCATAGTCATAGAGTAACTATGGGTAGACCAGGAAATCGTCCCCCAAAATACCTTATTTTTTCCTCTTTCTAGAACTCCAACTCCTTATGCCATCTTATTTTTTCCCTGATATTTCTTCATGAATTGAAGCACATTTGTTATAGCAAAAGAACACTGCCCGCGATTTTTTATTTTCCAACTAGTTTGGTCAGTAATTAATTTTATTGTGTTTTACATTACTTAGCCTTTTATTGTGAATATAACCGTGTAACTTGGCAACCAAAGATAATAAATAGATTCACGGGCACCGTTTTGTTCATTAAGGCCTTATCTTCAGTTAATGCAGATTTTTAAAGGAAACCGACAATGTCTTAAAGTGTTGGAGCTCTTAGAGAAAACAGGGTAGTTGCCTTGTAAAAATTTTTTTATTTCACTCTGATAATGACGATAAAAACTTCCCTTAAATTATTAAAGTATTATTATTATTGACGTCACAATGCGCGAAAAGATAAAAGCTGATCAATTAACTTATATATATGCCACATGGATACAACCATTGATACAACAGACTATGAAAACTAACTAAAAATATCTATGGTGTTTGAAGACAGTTTGTAAGGATGGGAAAAGTATCACGTGTTTCCCAGGTTCCTGTTTGTTAAAATTGAAACAGAAGGTCCTAATCGGCCACGGCATAAAATTTTACTTATAACTCATAACGTTTTTAAAGACTTGTTAAATTTTGTGTATAAAATTAAAATGACACACTCAATGTTTTTCTTGTTTATTATTTACTTGCTTAGTACGTTAGTATGCCCAGAAAAAATGATTCTTCGTAGTGAAACTTTTTTATCATAATTTGTAAGCACCTTTACGTTGAAATATGTTACCTAAATGCATAAGTAAGTATACACCTCCTGGCTATATTAAACTTCCCATTGAAAACGTTCGCAATTTTATGAGGAACCAGGGGGTTCTTATCAGCTTTTACCAAAGGGGGGTAAAAAAAAGTGTTTCACTTAATTAAAGTTTCACTTAAGCGGAGCAATTTAGGGAAATTGGTATAGCAAGGGGAATGAAAAAATCGTTTCACTTACTAAAAGTTTCACTTATCTGGGGGTTTCACTTATCGAGAGTATACTGTATTTCCAGTAATTAACGCCGGGGGAGAAAAAATAGCATTAAAAGGTTTAAAGTTGATTTTTCTTGTGGCGAGACAAGTTGCGTGATCGATTTTTGTCGCGAGACAAGTTGTGTGATCGATTTTACGAAAAAACCAAACAACACCCGGATAGTCGCGATAAAAATGGCAAGTGAAAATTAAGTTTTAGGGAGGTCATCACTTTAAGGAGATTAGGAATATATTTATTGGTTAATAATCAACTACATGTGATGCTAACCCGTGCAAAATTAAGCGCAAAGGAAGTCCAGCGTCATACGGTATGTCGCGAAAGAAGATACATGCTTCCAGACTGGAACCACATTCTTATAGCCTCCTTGCTTATATAGTACTGATAGTGAATGAATCAAAGATGCTTCCCATTTAATTATTTTGACTAACACACCAAACTCGTACCCAGCGCTCTTTATTTCCTGTTCCATACGGAGACGACTTTTCTTCCGCCATCAGTTATATCAAACAAGGAAAGAAAAACCCTACGGACGAGTTTGCACATAATCCCACAATGCAAGTGTAAGAAATAAAGTTAACAACGTGTTCAATGATTTCCAAGAAACACGTGTTTGCATGGCTCTCCTCCTCAGAGGTTCTATAAGCTTCATAAGTAGTATGATTTAAGAAAATCGGTAACAATTCGCGCTTGCAGTAGCGATACAGTAAGGAGGATAGGAGCTGGAAGTAAACACATAAAGATCTAAAAACCATTCTTTAGTGTGAATATAAATTTATAAATATCATATCTTTGGATAGACAGCGAAGTAAACAACCGCTTCAATGGACTGCTTTGCTGATGGTGCGGTCGTTTTCAATTTTTTTTCTGTATATTTTAAAGGTTTTAACTAACTAGTGCACACTCGCTGTTCATACTCGCTGTTGATGTATAATAATAAATAAATAAATAATAGAAGTTGTACACATTTCTTCAAGTGAGTATTTATAAAAACTCGTGATATAAACTTGTTGGTTGTGTTATTACCTATGACGCTTAAGCGGCTACCATTTTGAATATTTTTTCTTTTTCTTCTATATTAAAATTGACAACAGATTTGAATTCCTCATCGAAAAATAAGCTAACATGCAAAATCAGAAACATCATCTGCATTGGAAGTAATTTTATGGCGTTTTCAAACCTGGAAAAATAAGAATACCACGATAAGTATTGGAGGGGTAAAGATTACCCTTATATGTTCAAAGATTACCCATATATGGTCCACGATTGTAATTGTAGTTACGGTTTTGTGGGCTTGGGTCTGTTATCAACAAGACAAATTTGGTAACAACCTGGTTTTTGCAATTAGTAAGAAGGAAATTTTCTTCCTTACTTGATACGATTGTACAGAAAATATATTTCCTGAGTTCGACCAAGAGTTTCCGTTAATTTGTATGAAAAACTTATTTGAAATTCCAATTCTTCATGCACCTCACCTTTTTGTTCCAAGGCATAAAATTACAAAATAACAAACTTTAAGAGAATAAATCATCTAAATTAAAATTAAAACAAGGACATGCGCAGAGAATAAAACAGGACAACATAATACAAGAGTACCCTAATTAATACCACATTTACTGTATGATATTTAATTAAATACAATTTAAATCCAAAAATCGTTTTAAAG
>JANTOQ010433683.1:0-11674 GCA_027564595.1 Bythotiara depressa
TGGAAGCGATATTATAGCGATATCATAGCGTTATTTTGATTTCCGCAACAATGTACCGTTTTGCAAATATCGTCACATATATTACAAGAATAACGTGGAACTTTATAAGGGAGAGATACATGCAGCATAAAAGACGTTGCTTTATTTCACTGGCTTTTCCGTTATAATTTCCTTCTGGTTCACATAAAAAACTTGTTTATTTATTTTCAGACAGAGACAGGGCTATTTTTGGCATGTGCATGCAATTGTTAAAACTCCAATTATTACATGATTTTATAGGATGAAACAAAATTTCTATAGCGTTTTTGTTTTCTTTATTCTACTAGACACTTTTAATATCTAGATACTGCCCGGGTGTTTCAAGATCTATTACCCTTTATTCTATGCAAATAATTATTGTATAGCATGAAATACTTTATACTGTACATAACTTCCACTCTTAATGCATAAAATGGCTGAAAATGTACGACACTTGCAAATTTATTATGAAGAAAATTCGATTATAAAGGCAGTGGTCGTGCACTGCAACGACTTTATGAAAACAGGAAAAAGAGAAATTCTCCATTATAGAGGTTTGTATAAAACTTCGTGCATTTGTGATGTTTACACTGTATTAGTTTTTAGTTTCTTCTGAATAGTGTCAGGTATTTTCTTCAGTCACATGGCAAATTATTATTTTTTCTTTGATTCAATCTATGATTAGCCATGTATTGGACAATTACAAACAATCACTGTGAAGGAGTTATAATAAAAAATAGCACCTGACCTTATTGTAACTGGTCATAAATGTTGCGTGTTAATCTGCTTCTTCTATGTACTGTACCATTGAAATAATAAACACTGTTCTGTTTTATGACACGTGTTTGTAAAGAGCACCCATTGTTTTTTTAAATCTAAGTGAATCGTTTTTACGTTGCACACAATTAAAACATATTTAGCTAAAAGTAATGTTGTTTGTGAATTATAAAAAGAGGTGTTTTACAAACAAAATAATTAAATAAAATGCAGTATTATTTAAAGTTTTAAGCATGATGCGCCCGCTTAACAATGAACAAATGATTAATTATGAGAGGCCTAAAGTCCAGACAAGATTTAATTTGTTGCTATATATTGTATTCTATTGATTTATTTTATTATTAGTTTACTTAAAATCTCTACTTTTTTATATAGCTCCAAACATGGTACCTGATCTGTCTGAGATCTGTAACGCAGATAATAGCAATGTAACATGTGACAAGAAAAAGATCTGCAATGAATGCAACAAAACATTCCTTTCACAAAAGGCTCTTTCTAATCACCAGAAGACCACTTGTATAAGCAAAAGGAAATGTTCAATCTGTGGTGTGGAATTTAACAAAAGGGAGCAACTGCAAAAACATATTCTGGGTCATGCCAGTAAAAAATGCCAGATCTGTGCAAAGGAGTTCCAAAGAATAGCACATTTGAAAACACATGTATTAATTCATGCTAATATCCGCCCTTGGTCTTGTAAAGAATGCAACAAATCATTTACTGATAAATCATCGTTATCAAAACACCAACTTGTTCATTCAGGCGTTCGCCACCATAAATGTGATGTTTGTGGAAAATTATTTCAGAGAGCGCAACATTTACGCCGTCATACAGAAACACATGATAATGTACGGAATTATGAATGCAGTGAATGTGGGAAAAAATTTCATCAGAAAAGTACAATGAAAATACATATGAACATACATTCAGGAGAAAAGCCTTTTGTATGTGATACTTGTGGTCGTTCATTTGCTGACAGATCATCTCTCAGAAGACATGTGTTCATTCATACAGGCGAAAAACCATTTAAATGTACTGTATGTGGCAAAGGATTTTCAAGGATTAGCACTTTAACAGGTCATGTAAAACAACATAGCAAGAAAGCAGAGAATGATCACTTTGCTAGAGCGAAAGAATACAGAAAAAAGAAAATGAAGAAACAAAGCTCTGATGTATCTGACAATGGTGAACAACAGATATCAGCAAGCCAAGAAACAACAGAAACTGAATTTTCAGATATAAAGGCAGAAAATCTAATGTTACCGCCATTATCAGGCCTCTCTTGTGGTGTTGTTACACCTGATCATGCATACACGAAACTTAAGCTGTTTAATTCTTAAACTGTTCAAATAAATCATGTTTCAAAATGCAGTACATGTCTAGTTTTTATTGTTTTTATTTTGTAAAGTGAATTCCTCTGCAATTTAATATAATATAAGAATGTTTTTTATTCTCTAAAAGTACACGAAGAAATAATATGTTTGTTCTGCCTGTTCTTTTAGAAATTTTATTTAGTCATTATTTAAAGCCTTTGTTTTCATGAGATATGAATGTTAAAAAAGATGCATGTATTTGTTTATTAATGTTCATACATTATTGAGAATTATGTCTAGAAAATTGTTTATTTTAGGTAGCATTAAACACCCTAGAAGCCTGAAGCCCTCAAACTATACACTGTATTAAAAAATATTGTGTTTCTTTTCCTAGTGTTGGTTTATAACTGTATGCTTTATAGCATTATTATTATTATTATTATTATTATTAAATTATTATTATCCAGGGCATATTCTGGGAATATAAAGTAGGTAAAAGTGCACATGCAGTATGTCTACTGAGAAACACAGCATTCAAGGGGTGGATTACTTTGGTTAGAAAATTTTTTGAAATTATAGCATCAAATAATACAATTTGGTGCAACACACATTTTATTTTCTGTTAAGAGAACTTTTTTTTTAGTGTAAACTGAAGTGCTTTAAAAATGCTGCTCAATGCTTTTTATTTTGTGTAAAAAGGATAAGTGGTTCAAAGGTTATAAGTTGTTAAATTTGTGGCTTGAATAAGCAAGAATCCCATCTTGGGTAAACAAGATTAAGCTCTGATGGAAACCAGATGTCATAAATGCTCTTTCCATATAAGGCAATAAAAAAAAGGGAAGATAACACAGAAACTATTAAAGCAATGTAAATGAAACTTAGCACCTTGCAATGTCTTGTTCAGTTATACTTGATAATGTAGGTTACAATTCGCATGTGTACATGGATTGCTAGTTCCAGGTCCCTATTTTTTTCGTGATAATTTAACAATGCATCATTATTTGGCCTTAAAGATTTGCACAAAGTATTAGGAACCCATTAGAACTAAAATGTACAGCCTTTAAAACTTTTGAACCAATGGTTTTCATGTTATTCATATTTTTAAGAAAAACAATAGCCTGGGACGCTAGTCATTGTAGTCGTGTGACTTGAAAAAATCTCATCATGTGACTTCCAACAAGGACTTGCGTAGTGCAAAGTTTCAGTGACTATACTCCAAAGGATTTCATGTTTTGTTTCATTCTTTTTATTACCATAAATAGAAAGAGCCTTTATGACATCATCAGAGCTCCATTAGAGCCTAATCTTGTTTATCCAAGACATGATCCTCACTTTTATTTAAGCCGAAACTTTAACAATTATTAACGTTTGAACCACTTATCCTTTTTACACGAAATAAAAAGCATCGAGCAGCAATTTTAAAGCACTTCAGTATAAACTTAAAAAAATAACAAGTTAATTTTAAACGTTAGTTTCCCTTTAAATAAAAGTTTGCTATTTCTTCAGTTTCCTTCACCTATTTCCTCTCATAGATTGGGGTTTGTATTTGAAAGAAAATTTGATAAATCTGTGGTTGGATTTGAAAGGTTATTTCACCTTAAATTTGAGGTTGGATTTGAAAGGTGATTTCACCATAAATCTGAGATTGGATTTAAAATGTGATTTTCTCATAAATCTGAGGCTAATTTGAAAGGTGATTTCACCATAAATTTGATGTCAGATTTGTAAGGTGAGTTCACCTCATTTGGATTTGGATTGTTTCAAGAAACAGCAGAACAGAAGTATATAATCCTGATCATAGTTTTATTTGACTATGTGATAATTTATACATATATTTGCATTATAGATTTTCAAGTGTTATAATAAATTATTTAAAACAGAATTCTGTATTTGCTGTCAAATTTTATATATTCATTTAATGTCAAGTCTGCAATACGTAATAAAGCCCCAGTCGCAAAAACAGTTGAACTTCAACTCCTTCATTGATGAAAAATCTCAAATTGAAAGATTCTATAAGTTTTCTCAAAATGGGTTGGTGGAAGCTATGTTGTCTGTAACAAAATAAAACCACCTATAACTTTTAACTGTTGTAAAATATAAATATTTCCACTTTTGTAGTAGTCTTAGTTTACCCTTTGAGTCTGCTGTATAGTTTTATACTGAAAAGCTTTATTATAATGGCAAATGTGTGAGGTTTTCTATGACATTTAAATGAAACAGTGTGAAGATAAAGATCAATAGTATTTTGTTAGTATATATCTAACAGAATGTTGTATTTCTACATATGTCTTTATTATACATTTTATCTATATGTTATTGTCCTAGTGAAGTCCATGTAAACAATGGGCAATATATTGTTTGCTTAGCTTTATAAAGAAGTTTTACTTGGTACTGTACTAGGATAGGTACAATTAGGAATTGCATGTTTATTTCGGGAACTTTTTTAGTTTTTGGTAAGTTTACCTAGTCTATTTTTGAAAATAGTTTATCTTGGCTATTACTAAAAAATACACTTGATTAATAGAGCAATTTATTTGAATTTGTAAACAAGCTCACATGACACTATTAATATTTATTTATTCTTGTTTGTGTGTCAGCACATGCAGACTTATATGAGTATTACATATGGACTTGGAGTGTATGATGACTTCGATTTCCAAGCCACCTGCCTTTCTGTTTGTATTTTATGATGTTGTTTTTTTGTTATATTAATATAAACGAAAATACAGTAGCGTTTTATTTGTTTATTTATTTTGGAAAGTCTGCTGAAAACTTTGACATAGGTAGATGTAGCAATTATAAATTCTCATAATTTTGACCAAAACAGTATTTTCTCCTTCAGTTCTGCTTAGCATTATAGTACTAACCTGTATATAGTACTAACCTGTATATAGTACTAACCTGTATATAGTACTAACCTGTATATAGTACTAACCTGTATATAGTACTAACCTGTATAACTCTTACTGGATACAGTAGAACAGCCCTCTGAATTTAGAAAATATCACGTCAGCAAACATTTGCCAACTTCACACTAAAGAAGGATGGCACTTTTCCTTTTGTTGTTTTACCAGCTGGGGGATGTCGATAAAGCTGAAGCCTTGGCTTAGCAGGTAATAAACCCCAAATACTGCATTAAGCAAAATGGTTTTATCCATTTGCCATTAACTTGGTGCTGGAGGTAATTTAAACCAATGAAGCTCATAATGTATCCAGCCTAAACATTTTCCTTATCGATTACTTGTGGCCCACACAGTATGTATTCAATTTTTTAAAGATCTTTTAATAATAATATGCAAAATGTGATTTTGATTTAATTCTTAACTATTCGACAACCATAATACATGTTTATTGTTTATTTTTAAAGATATGATGTGCAGGTTGATAAATCTCCTTTGTCAGATTTATATTATTTATTATTTCAAGGAAAACATTCCAAAAAAACCCTAGCTGGAGGCAGATTTAAATAAACTTTGATTAAAATAACATTAAAAATTCATCATTGCAGCACATGAAACCACATGAAACCACATGAAACCACATGAAACCACATGAAACCACGATTGAACAACATTTTAATGTAAGAAATTCTCATCCACAGTTATTTTTGATTAAATAAATAAATCACCTTACAGTGGAGTGTTTTTTCATTGATTACACTAGAATGACTTCTTGCAAGAAATATCAATTACTACAAACGTTGCATGAAAAAGAAGGAGGTTTCTTGAAAATTTGAATATTACGAAAGTACACGTTTTATGCAACGTTTGTAGTAATTGATATTTCTTGCAAGAAGTCATTCTAGTGTAATCAATGAAAAAACACTCCACTGTAAGGTGATTTATTTATTTAATCAAAAATAACTGTGGATGAGAATTTCTTACATTAAAATGTTGTTCAATCGTGGTTTCATGTGGTTTCATGTGGTTTCATGTGGTTTCATGTGGTTTCATGTGCTGCAATGATGAATTTTTAATGTTATTTTAATCAAAGTTTATTTAAATCTGCCTCCAGCTAGGGTTTTTTTGGAATGTTTTCCTTGAAATAATAAATAATATAAATCTGACAAAGGAGATTTATCAACCTGCACATCATATCTTTAAAAATAAACAATAAACATGTATTATGGTTGTCGAATAGTTAAGAATTAAATCAAAATCACATTTTGCATATTATTATTAAAAGATCTTTAAAAAATTGAATACATACTGTGTGGGCCACAAGTAATCGATAAGGAAAATGTTTAGGCTGGATACATTATGAGCTTCATTGGTTTAAATTACCTCCAGCACCAAGTTAATGGCAAATGGATAAAACCATTTTGCTTAATGCAGTATTTGGGGTTTATTACCTGCTAAGCCAAGGCTTCAGCTTTATCGACATCCCCCAGCTGGTAAAACAACAAAAGGAAAAGTGCCATCCTTCTTTAGTGTGAAGTTGGCAAATGTTTGCTGACGTGATATTTTCTAAATTCAGAGGGCTGTTCTACTGTATCCAGTAAGAGTTATACAGGTTAGTACTATATACAGGTTAGTACTATATACAGGTTAGTACTATATACAGGTTAGTACTATATACAGGTTAGTACTATATACAGGTTAGTACTATAATGCTAAGCAGAACTGAAGGAGAAAATACTGTTTTGGTCAAAATTATGAGAATTTATAATTGCTACATCTACCTATGTCAAAGTTTTCAGCAGACTTTCCAAAATAAATAAACAAATAAAACGCTACTGTATTTTCGTTTATATTAATATAACAAAAAAACAACATCATAAAATACAAACAGAAAGGCAGGTGGCTTGGAAATCGAAGTCATCATACACTCCAAGTCCATATGTAATACTCATATAAGTCTGCATGTGCTGACACACAAACAAGAATAAATAAATATTAATAGTGTCATGTGAGCTTGTTTACAAATTCAAATAAATTGCTCTATTAATCAAGTGTATTTTTTAGTAATAGCCAAGATAAACTATTTTCAAAAATAGACTAGGTAAACTTACCAAAAACTAAAAAAGTTCCCGAAATAAACATGCAATTCCTAATTGTACCTATCCTAGTACAGTACCAAGTAAAACTTCTTTATAAAGCTAAGCAAACAATATATTGCCCATTGTTTACATGGACTTCACTAGGACAATAACATATAGATAAAATGTATAATAAAGACATATGTAGAAATACAACATTCTGTTAGATATATACTAACAAAATACTATTGATCTTTATCTTCACACTGTTTCATTTAAATGTCATAGAAAACCTCACACATTTGCCATTATAATAAAGCTTTTCAGTATAAAACTATACAGCAGACTCAAAGGGTAAACTAAGACTACTACAAAAGTGGAAATATTTATATTTTACAACAGTTAAAAGTTATAGGTGGTTTTATTTTGTTACAGACAACATAGCTTCCACCAACCCATTTTGAGAAAACTTATAGAATCTTTCAATTTGAGATTTTTCATCAATGAAGGAGTTGAAGTTCAACTGTTTTTGCGACTGGGGCTTTATTACGTATTGCAGACTTGACATTAAATGAATATATAAAATTTGACAGCAAATACAGAATTCTGTTTTAAATAATTTATTATAACACTTGAAAATCTATAATGCAAATATATGTATAAATTATCACATAGTCAAATAAAACTATGATCAGGATTATATACTTCTGTTCTGCTGTTTCTTGAAACAATCCAAATCCAAATGAGGTGAACTCACCTTACAAATCTGACATCAAATTTATGGTGAAATCACCTTTCAAATTAGCCTCAGATTTATGAGAAAATCACATTTTAAATCCAATCTCAGATTTATGGTGAAATCACCTTTCAAATCCAACCTCAAATTTAAGGTGAAATAACCTTTCAAATCCAACCACAGATTTATCAAATTTTCTTTCAAATACAAACCCCAATCTATGAGAGGAAATAGGTGAAGGAAACTGAAGAAATAGCAAACTTTTATTTAAAGGGAAACTAACGTTTAAAATTAACTTGTTATTTTTTTAAGTTTATACTGAAGTGCTTTAAAATTGCTGCTCGATGCTTTTTATTTCGTGTAAAAAGGATAAGTGGTTCAAACGTTAATAATTGTTAAAGTTTCGGCTTAAATAAAAGTGAGGATCATGTCTTGGATAAACAAGATTAGGCTCTAATGGAGCTCTGATGATGTCATAAAGGCTCTTTCTATTTATGGTAATAAAAAGAATGAAACAAAACATGAAATCCTTTGGAGTATAGTCACTGAAACTTTGCACTACGCAAGTCCTTGTTGGAAGTCACATGATGAGATTTTTTCAAGTCACACGACTACAATGACTAGCGTCCCAGGCTATTGTTTTTCTTAAAAATATGAATAACATGAAAACCATTGGTTCAAAAGTTTTAAAGGCTGTACATTTTAGTTCTAATGGGTTCCTAATACTTTGTGCAAATCTTTAAGGCCAAATAATGATGCATTGTTAAATTATCACGAAAAAAATAGGGACCTGGAACTAGCAATCCATGTACACATGCGAATTGTAACCTACATTATCAAGTATAACTGAACAAGACATTGCAAGGTGCTAAGTTTCATTTACATTGCTTTAATAGTTTCTGTGTTATCTTCCCTTTTTTTTATTGCCTTATATGGAAAGAGCATTTATGACATCTGGTTTCCATCAGAGCTTAATCTTGTTTACCCAAGATGGGATTCTTGCTTATTCAAGCCACAAATTTAACAACTTATAACCTTTGAACCACTTATCCTTTTTACACAAAATAAAAAGCATTGAGCAGCATTTTTAAAGCACTTCAGTTTACACTAAAAAAAAAGTTCTCTTAACAGAAAATAAAATGTGTGTTGCACCAAATTGTATTATTTGATGCTATAATTTCAAAAAATTTTCTAACCAAAGTAATCCACCCCTTGAATGCTGTGTTTCTCAGTAGACATACTGCATGTGCACTTTTACCTACTTTATATTCCCAGAATATGCCCTGGATAATAATAATTTAATAATAATAATAATAATAATAATAATGCTATAAAGCATACAGTTATAAACCAACACTAGGAAAAGAAACACAATATTTTTTAATACAGTGTATAGTTTGAGGGCTTCAGGCTTCTAGGGTGTTTAATGCTACCTAAAATAAACAATTTTCTAGACATAATTCTCAATAATGTATGAACATTAATAAACAAATACATGCATCTTTTTTAACATTCATATCTCATGAAAACAAAGGCTTTAAATAATGACTAAATAAAATTTCTAAAAGAACAGGCAGAACAAACATATTATTTCTTCGTGTACTTTTAGAGAATAAAAAACATTCTTATATTATATTAAATTGCAGAGGAATTCACTTTACAAAATAAAAACAATAAAAACTAGACATGTACTGCATTTTGAAACATGATTTATTTGAACAGTTTAAGAATTAAACAGCTTAAGTTTCGTGTATGCATGATCAGGTGTAACAACACCACAAGAGAGGCCTGATAATGGCGGTAACATTAGATTTTCTGCCTTTATATCTGAAAATTCAGTTTCTGTTGTTTCTTGGCTTGCTGATATCTGTTGTTCACCATTGTCAGATACATCAGAGCTTTGTTTCTTCATTTTCTTTTTTCTGTATTCTTTCGCTCTAGCAAAGTGATCATTCTCTGCTTTCTTGCTATGTTGTTTTACATGACCTGTTAAAGTGCTAATCCTTGAAAATCCTTTGCCACATACAGTACATTTAAATGGTTTTTCGCCTGTATGAATGAACACATGTCTTCTGAGAGATGATCTGTCAGCAAATGAACGACCACAAGTATCACATACAAAAGGCTTTTCTCCTGAATGTATGTTCATATGTATTTTCATTGTACTTTTCTGATGAAATTTTTTCCCACATTCACTGCATTCATAATTCCGTACATTATCATGTGTTTCTGTATGACGGCGTAAATGTTGCGCTCTCTGAAATAATTTTCCACAAACATCACATTTATGGTGGCGAACGCCTGAATGAACAAGTTGGTGTTTTGATAACGATGATTTATCAGTAAATGATTTGTTGCATTCTTTACAAGACCAAGGGCGGATATTAGCATGAATTAATACATGTGTTTTCAAATGTGCTATTCTTTGGAACTCCTTTGCACAGATCTGGCATTTTTTACTGGCATGACCCAGAATATGTTTTTGCAGTTGCTCCCTTTTGTTAAATTCCACACCACAGATTGAACATTTCCTTTTGCTTATACAAGTGGTCTTCTGGTGATTAGAAAGAGCCTTTTGTGAAAGGAATGTTTTGTTGCATTCATTGCAGATCTTTTTCTTGTCACATGTTACATTGCTATTATCTGCGTTACAGATCTCAGACAGATCAGGTACCATGTTTGGAGCTATATAAAAAAGTAGAGATTTTAAGTAAACTAATAATAAAATAAATCAATAGAATACAATATATAGCAACAAATTAAATCTTGTCTGGACTTTAGGCCTCTCATAATTAATCATTTGTTCATTGTTAAGCGGGCGCATCATGCTTAAAACTTTAAATAATACTGCATTTTATTTAATTATTTTGTTTGTAAAACACCTCTTTTTATAATTCACAAACAACATTACTTTTAGCTAAATATGTTTTAATTGTGTGCAACGTAAAAACGATTCACTTAGATTTAAAAAAACAATGGGTGCTCTTTACAAACACGTGTCATAAAACAGAACAGTGTTTATTATTTCAATGGTACAGTACATAGAAGAAGCAGATTAACACGCAACATTTATGACCAGTTACAATAAGGTCAGGTGCTATTTTTTATTATAACTCCTTCACAGTGATTGTTTGTAATTGTCCAATACATGGCTAATCATAGATTGAATCAAAGAAAAAATAATAATTTGCCATGTGACTGAAGAAAATACCTGACACTATTCAGAAGAAACTAAAAACTAATACAGTGTAAACATCACAAATGCACGAAGTTTTATACAAACCTCTATAATGGAGAATTTCTCTTTTTCCTGTTTTCATAAAGTCGTTGCAGTGCACGACCACTGCCTTTATAATCGAATTTTCTTCATAATAAATTTGCAAGTGTCGTACATTTTCAGCCATTTTATGCATTAAGAGTGGAAGTTATGTACAGTATAAAGTATTTCATGCTATACAATAATTATTTGCATAGAATAAAGGGTAATAGATCTTGAAACACCCGGGCAGTATCTAGATATTAAAAGTGTCTAGTAGAATAAAGAAAACAAAAACGCTATAGAAATTTTGTTTCATCCTATAAAATCATGTAATAATTGGAGTTTTAACAATTGCATGCACATGCCAAAAATAGCCCTGTCTCTGTCTGAAAATAAATAAACAAGTTTTTTATGTGAACCAGAAGGAAATTATAACGGAAAAGCCAGTGAAATAAAGCAACGTCTTTTATGCTGCATGTATCTCTCCCTTATAAAGTTCCACGTTATTCTTGTAATATATGTGACGATATTTGCAAAACGGTACATTGTTGCGGAAATCAAAATAACGCTATGATATCGCTATAATATCGCTTCCA